>CM074916.1:29427124-29442842 GCA_037576815.1 Pangasius larnaudii
CACACACACACACACACACACACACACACACACACACACACACACACACACACACACACACACACACACACATCTGTCCACAGTATGAAGTACAGGTCCAAAGATGCCTGGATGTGTCAGTCATTTCCAACCCATCTCAAACACACACACACACACACACACACACACACACACACATAGCCTGAGGATATACAAAGATCCAAATATCTGACTGCACCAACAACAACTGTTTTATTTCATCACAAACACTAATTGAATGTTATATTATAAACTCCTCACTCGGACTCATAAACAGAGTTTTATTTACTCACCGCTTTAGAGACAATAACACACCACTTTATATATTTACATCCTTCTTTTTCTCTCCATCTCCCTTCCTTTTCTTTCCCTCATCTCTATGGTTTTTCCCCTTTCACCCCACACACACATATTGCTTTCTATATCTCTAAAGAAATATTTTTCTATATCTCTATTTTTTTTTATTATGCTTAATTACTATTAATCTCTTTAGTTTTGCCTTGTTTTATTTCATTTCTTTCCCTTTGCACTTTCTCTCTTTTTATCTTTTTTCATGTCTTCATTCCTTTCTTTTTCTTTCTTGTCCCCTTTTATTATTTTTTCATATCTTTATGTATGTATTTATTCTATCTTCTAGTCTTTCTTTCTTTCTTTCTTTCTATTTTTATGTCTTCCTCAATGTTCTTTGTCATTTTCTCAACTTCTCCTTTCCCTTTATTTTCATTCCTTTTTTAGTTTTTTCTTTCTTTCTTTCTTTCTTTCTTTCTTTCTTTCTTTCTTTCTTTCTTTCTTTCTTTCTTTCTTTCGTATTAAAAGTATATCACCTTTCGGGTACACTACATTCCATATTGGGATCACACAACTCATCAATGTGTATGTTTTAGATTTTCATTTTATTTTTATTTCAACAAAATAAAGTTTGTGAGGACTGTGCAACACTTTCACAAGCTTACAAGCTTGCCTACTCTCTGCAGGTTGGTTTGGAAGATTTGGTCGTTATGTATAAGTGCTACAGTCACAGCCTTTGTCTCTTAGCGTGTGATGTCTGCGCTGCATTCTGATGTTTTATAAACGCATGCGACCTCATGCTTCATACAAAAAAATGTGAAAATGCCACATTTTTCTGATCTGCTGCTCCTGTAATATCATATCTTAGGATATGCTTTCTATACCCAGTTCTGTATACATGAGCTCACACATGTCCAGATTCACAAAATGCTAGTGGTGATATGATGAAGTTTGATATAAAAAAACAAGGTTTGAAGCCAACGATTTAAACACTAGTCACCAGTGTGGCTTTCCTTCAAGCAACACACATTATCTAACCAAGTAGCCCACCATCACACCCTTCAGGAGCTCACTCAGGTGTTTCTAAGTAAAAAAAAAAAAGGGACTGGATGATACCAGGGTATGTTTTATGGAAACACAGGGTTAATTTCAGATTCATACAGCAGAACTCAAGGAGTAAACGTCTGTATGAATCTGTTCGAACTCCTACCTCTCTGAACGGAGGACACGGTGGGCAAATCAACCTGAGGAGCTACTGCACACATTACAGAGACACAAAACAAACAAACAAAAAACAGAACTAATTAAATGAAGCATGAATAATTAAACAGAAATCAATTCTTATTATGACCTTAAAACATATTTTAACACAATAACAATGACAGTGTGAGCATGATATGCCGACATGCTGTATGCACTGGACATTATTTACAGCTTTCCTCAAGAGTTCTTTGGATGGTGAATGAGACTGAATTTGGACTACACAGATTACACCTGCATAGAATTTGGACTAAAATACTGTATATTAAACTCAATCACAAAGGGTCAGTGGAACAGAAATACATATTTTGTGTATTCTGTTAACACCTTTTAATTACTTGCACCTTATATTTCTATCATTTGCTAAAAGCCAAGCAAATTTACTTGAGAGACTGTAGATCTGTGGAGCACTCATTACTGGAGCATTTTCTGTACAGACCTCTACGTTTCCCAAACTATTATTATCTCAACCATATCTGAAAGCACTTTTCCCAATAAAGACTGAAATCTATGATAAATAACCAAACTATGAATGTGAATACAAATGATAATAAATTATCTTAACAAAATAAGCATAGCCAAAATAGCCGAGAAAAATATTTCTTCAGGAGTCATTCACACACTCACAACAAAAGGTGAAATGATGGTAAAACTGTGCTATTAATTACCAAAATTAACAACAAGCAGCATTCAGGAAAATACAATTTATAGTGACACACCAAACATTCTCCATCACCCCCTACACCCTACACACCCTTCCTTCCTGACAAACCCCTACACCCTACACACCCATCCTTCCGGACAAACCCCTACACCCTACACACCCATCCTTCCCGACAAACCCCTACACCCTACACACCCATCCTTCCTGACAAACCCCTACACCTTACAAACCAATCTTTCATGACCAACTCCTACACCCTACAAATCAATCCTTCTTGACCAACCCCTACACCCTACACACCCATCCTTCCTGACAAACCCCTACACCCTACACACCCATCCTTCCTGACAAACCCATATACCCTACAAACCCATCCTTCCTGACCAACCCCTACACCCTACAAACCAATCCTTGTTGACCAACCCCTACACCTTACAAACCAATCTTTCATGACCAACCCCTACATCCTACACACCCATCCTTCCTGACAAACCCCTACACCCTACACACCCATCCTTCCTGACAAACCCCTACACCCTACAAACCAATCTTTACTGACCAACCCTTACACCCTACATACCAATCTTTCATGACCCAACTCCTACACCCTACAAATCCATCTTTACTGACCAACCCCTACACCCTACAACCCAATCCTTCTTGACCAACCCCTACACCCTACACACCCATCCTTCCTGACAAACCCATATACCCTGCATGATTAACTCCTAGACCCTACAAATCCATCCATTCCTGCATCTTTCAAGATAAACCCCTACACCTCTAAACCATCATTTCTAATCAATCTCTCCACTCTATTCACCCATCTTTATTGACCAACACCGTAAAACCCCATTCTTCAAAAATAACCTTATATCCCACACCCAACAAACCCATCCATCTTAACCAACGGGTATATAGTTGACACCCATTATTCAGATTTATTCCTACACCCTACATGCTGACTCCTCATGATGAACCCCTACACCCTACAAACCAATAATTCATGATCAACCCCTAGATAATAGTCATTGATGATTATAGACGTTGATGTAGTCATTGATGATAATAGACCCGTTGATGATAATCACCTATTCTTCTTGATCAATACTTAGATCCTACACATCCATCCTTTACAATCGTCCCGTACACCCCAAACAACCTTGATTGACCCATATGCCCTAAAAACAACTATCGATGTTCAATCCCTACCCCCTTTATACCAAATCTTCATGGTTGACCCCGTAACCCTACCAACCAGCTGTCTCCCAGATTTTTGCTGCACTTGATATATTTTTCTTCTATTCTTTATCTGAGGCGAAAGAAAATCGAGAGTCTGCACAGTCTCCCTGCAAAATAATGAAGTCTCAAAGTGTGCTGAAACTGGAGCATGTGTGTGTGTGTGTGTGTGTGTTTGTGCAGGAAAAGAGGTCTGCTGTTTCTTATAGCTGTAGAATCGCAGTGCTGCTCTCAGACTTGTCAGAGTGCCTCGTACAAGAGTGAGACAGAAGGAAGAAAGCAAAAACAAGTTTGACCAGTTGGTGGTTGTCAAGACTTTCGCCTGACAGCACAGCAAACAAGAACCCCTACTAAAAATTGGCAGGCTGAATCTCTGGTGATTTCATTCAACTCACTACAGACTGCTGTGTGTGGCAGATCTGGGGGTAAAAAAGAAAAAAACAAAAACCAAAAAAGAAAAAAAAAAACAAAGGAAACAGTATTTGGTCTGAGTTGGAAGTGTATCCTACCTTGATTTCGGTTAGCAACACCTAGAGATGAAACATTCTGCCGGACTGTATGCAATCAGGAGAGACGAGGAGTTGTTAGAATAGACCTTATTGTGTGATCAATCAGATGCACTAAAAATGGATCTAGGTGGGACCAGGTGGACACAGACACGGCTAAACACACACACACATATCTATGGCTTGGGTTCTGCAAAACTCTCTTGCACGACAGGGAACCGCCAAGCCTGACAGAAAACAAGCAGTAATGCATCCCAAAACCAGTCGCACACGTTCATTGTATGTAATTTGATATGTTTCATGGCTTTCTTGGCATAGGATGAGATGAATTCAGAAAAACGTGTAGGGGAATGACCTAGCGTCAGTGTGTTTTTGTGATGCTAGCTGAGATTGCTATGTTGATCTGCATGCCTTGCACAACATGTGGCTCTATATTTAGAAAACCTGCACTTCAATTCATCAAATTGATTATTCAATCGATATCTAATTACGCGGCATTTCTGGAAGAAAGAATAACAATGAATTAGCAGAGTGAGAAGGCGCCGGTGGGCGCTAATGACTGATCTTCGTAATTACATACAATTCTTCATTTCCTCCGAGAGAGGGCGGAAATGCTGGACGGCTATGGATGAAGAAGTCTACTGTCAAGCTTAAGAATATGTAGCATAAGAAAAACCCCGTGTTACCCCACTCTGTCCATTCTCTCTGCCAATTTGTGAGCTAATAATCATGAATTTCCTCATGCCTGAACCTTAGTGTGTATGTTTTTCTGATACCAGTGCAGTGCGGAGGAAATCCAGGTCTTATTTAAGGCAGTGTGGCTTTTATTATGCACCTGATAAATTTCTTTCAGTTCAAGCTCCGATTGTGTTATATGAGGAAATTAAAATAAATAAGACTTAGATGATAATGTTATGGATAAGCGTTATGGATAGTTGATGCTAATACATAAAGACGTTAAAGGTGTAAGCTAGCATTTCTTTTCCTTTAGATTGCTACAAAATCCAAAATTATCTATCCCGTTTTTTTTTGTTTTGTTTTGTTTTCTTTCTTTGTATGCATTGAATAGTGCACTTTTTAAAAAAGACAGCCCCATTTTTTTAACATGCCTTGTCAAATTCAGTGCACATGACCTTATAAAAGACGAATTTGAAAAGACAAATCTTCAGCTAGTTGGGTTACTAACTTGCTAGTTTGTTAACTTGCTAGTAGAGTATGTAACTAATTTGAATAGGTAATCAAAGTCATGAAGTTCCCCATTGTATTCTTCCAATTTGCCACCTGCCCCGCCCCAACCACTAGCTAGTGCTCCCCTATCATATCTAACCACCAGGGAGGGTTAGGGCTAGCATGTACTTCCTCCAAGAAGTCATCTATAAAACTTGAGCTAAAGTAATAAAATGTCCCAGCGCAGGATTCAACCGAGGGGAACTAGGATAGGCGTGTTAAAAAGTAATGGACATCAATGAAAACCGGGCCAAAAAAAGTTGTAAAAGTTCACGACAAAGCAATTAATCAAAGCAGAAAAGTGTTGAAGTGTAGATGCTTATGCTTAGCAGCTGAATCTAAAGGAAAGAGAAACACTGCTTCTTTTATTCCTGGGTGCTGTACGGCAGAGAGGACACACGTAACCATTCAACCTCATTCTCACAAAACGCTGAACATAAAGTATTTAAGACCTATAGCTTTCTAAAACACACTTGTCACACTTATTTTCCCCGGAGGACCTGAAGATGGGAAAACAAAGGCCAGTAAAGCGAATAAAACACATGAATTCGAAGCTGAATTAGCAGCTGATTAGCTCTGATGCTCACACGTCCGTTTGCTTTGCTCATTTTTGTTGTGTGAAGAAGGAAAAAAAAAAACCCCAGCTAAAATCATCTAAATGAGGAGTGACTGCGTTTAATCAGCGCCACTCCTTTAATGAAATGCAATCCTGTACAGCGTCTAAAAAAATATTAATTCTGCCCTAATACCCACAACAGGCAGGTCTCGGCAAGCTTAATAAGCGGGAGATAGAATTGAGAAAAGTCAATAAGGAATTCAATTATGCTTACGGTGAAACTGCTGTGTTCATTTCTTTTTCTTTTTTAGCACTCTGTTCACGCACACTCGGGTGTAATCTCGTTGTCCTCAAGGACGCTGATCGCTCGGCTGCCTCTCTGGAGCCCAGGATGTGTGTTGGGTGGTTTTTGCTCAGTGAACACACACACACACACTGAGCTCAGTGAGAGAACAATCGGCGGCTGATTGGTGTGTGTGTGTGTGTGTGTGTGTGTGTGAGTGTGTGTGTGTGAGTGTGCGCGTGAGGCCGAATGGTAAGCGGGTCCTCTCTTAGGGCTTTGTTTTTTCCACTGACTCGGTGATCAGCTTCTCTGCATGTCCATTGTAAAGAAACGGCTGTAGAAATAAATAAATAAATGCCATCCTCTTAATTCTGGTGATCTGAAACTGAGGAAGCCATCATGAGGAGCATCAGCTGGAGCAGGAGGTGTTTCGGGTAGTTTTATTTTGCTACTAACATTTAAACGATCTTGTAACCAGCACCAGCTGCATGTGTTCTGGATCGTAAGAGCAATTTGCTTAAAACAGAATTATGGTTGTACCACATGACACTGAAAGTGCGTTACAGCTATGTAAAGCAAACACTGATTAAAACACTCTCGCAGAGTGACGCTGGTACAGATTAAGGGCCATATTGAGAGTTCATGCACACACAGTGAGGATTTAATACTAAATAATAACTAATTACTTATATTAACTCATTTCGGAATAGCGAATTAAAAGCGTCATGAAATAAATTAAATCCACATTGTGCACACGTTATGATTTCATGAACTCCATTTAGCATCTCATGGCTTCATTAAGTTGTGTGCATCTGTGTGTATCTGTCAGAACATGATGTATTAAAAAAGTAAATAAAATGCAAAATAATAGGATGTGCTGGATCAAGTGCTGTTTTATAAGCTGCTGAAGACTGAGTGTGGAAGCCATACTGTTCAATTAAACCCAGTGACTCATGTGATCATTACAACGAGGACTATTCGTGCGGCAATACATCTGACAGCGAAGAAAAACAAAACAAAACAAAATCCTTTTTCTTTATTCAGACTGCAGTTTCTATCCCTCAAGAGTTTGTGTTTAAAAGTGGTGGCTTCTCCTCAAGAAAAATCTGGAAATCTCGGAGGTATAAACTACACACAGGCGATTGTAATAATCTGAATCGAAAGCCAGAAAATCAACTCAAGCATGTGCGTAACCCGACTCTGAATACGCGGAACTTTCCCTGCAAAAATATCGACACCACCTTTCAACTTAAGTGGCGACTCTGAATATGGCCCTGTGGTTGGATCGTTCTAGTTGTAAATCGCTCTGAACAAAAGTAAATAAAATCCCTGAATATGACTGTATACATTGTGTTTATGGGAGTTTATGAGACGTTAATATTTTGCTCTAGAGAATAAAGACAGAATCTTACATTTGTGTACTGAAGGTTTTTTAAAAAAAAAATTCTATAGTAAATCCTGACACGTAATTGTCAGTGGCTTGTGAAGACCTGCATATGTATTGGCACCCCTCTATCCATCAATGCAAAGGGACCACCATAGCAGTACCAGTGAGCAAATATTAATTACTGAACTAATCATGCACCTAGAATTTGCAACTATATCATAGCTACAACATAAGTATACCTATAAAAGTCATGATTTAGTGCTTGTCCTGACTTGATTTTTTTAGATGTTAGCGATACTTCACGTTGGCTTTCACTAGCTAGCTAGGAAATCAGTTCTCCAATTGGTGGGAATTTTTCTTGCGAAGGTGCACAACGTCTCAGTGTCAGTGGAAAAGAAGGCTGTGTGCATGAATGCGTGTGTATGAACGTGTGTATGAACGGCGGTAACGGCTCAGTGGAGAACGTGAAAAGAACATGCAGCGCATGCAAATAACACAAAGTGTCATACACCCACACAACACACACAACACACACATGCGCACACACACACACACACACACACACGGTAATGAAGAGTGAAAAACTGGGAGAATGGAAGGATGTCCACTTGGTTGTTCACCGTCATTCATTTCTTTTTCATATCATGTGTAAGTAATAAACTATTCAGTCTAGTTTGTAAAAAGACTATGGGAAAATTATTGAGGTTGCTTGTGCAGGTCTTTATTCATCCATATCATGACATTCTCTGCATGACGACCTATTTCAAAGACCTATTTGAAGGTATTTACGGAAGCTCCAGTCACCTTGGACTTAAAACCGCTAGACAATTATTGAGCTTACTGTATTTACAAGAAACAGAGATTCATATACAGTATTACTGGGACTAATAAAGAATTTGCTTGTATCATCAGAGTAACGTTTAAACTATCTTTAGTTAGGTTTCGTTCATTTTTGCCCACATTTCTTGTTTTCTGTATGGAAAAGCGTCTCATTTATCAAGAGTCACCAAAATTACTGTGTGATCTGAGGCCTCGATATATTAAGAGTTTGCATTTATCTAACTGTCAGCCTGGGAAAATGCTGAATTTCAGACATTTTCTAGTATACATATATATCTGAAACTAAAATATATTTCTTTTTTGCAACCATAAGACCTCCTGCTACATTCATAACCTGATGTACTGATGGAAAATCAACATCTACTTTCATTCACTCTCGTCTGTTCTGTTGGCTTGTTATTAAAGTCTGTTTAATTCCGTCATTTAAACCTCTCAAACTTCGTCAGGTGCACAGTGTGGAAGTCTTTGTTTTGATGAAGACACAGCACGGGAGAATCGCAGCCATTACGACAGCCGACGTCTGATTACAAACTGAACAGATGAGGATTATTTCTGTTTCACTGCGACCTGTGGCCATCGAAAAACCCGAGCTTTTAGGCATCTTTAGGCAGACTGACTGCTTTTACTGCTTTGTTGCTTTTCCAGAGAAGCCATGCAAAGGCAACAAAGTCAAATAAAACCATATTTTGATGAAATATATTTATGGCTTCTTAAATTTAAGACGTTAAAGTAGCGTGTATTATTGCAGAAAACCCAAATTTGGGGGAAAAAAAAAAATTGATTTTTCAGTTTTGATTTGTGGGTTTGTTTGCGATCTGAGTCAAACTAAAATTTGATGTATTAGAGTATTTTTTTTTTTACTATTACTCAAGGAAGAAATGTTGGCTCTTCCATCACCGCAGACAGGATATGCGTTGAATATGATAGTTTATGAGACGTTAATAATTTGCTCTAGAGAATAAAGACAGAATCTTTCCATGGAAAAAAAAAATCCTGCCAAATGCGCAAAAGTCTTTCAAGATGTACTACACAAGAATGACGATTAGCCTTCCTCATGAACTTTAACCCCTGCATCTTGATATATTATTGCCTCAGGGTGTCACTTTAAGGAAGAGAGCTAATTAGCGAATCAGCAAGGCAATTATAATGCACAGATCTGTCATTCTAATTTACAATTTAATTCAGTCAGTGGAAGCGATCTCGCTGAGCAATCCTCCAACCGATATGTGGTTTTAACTCTCTCCTCCGCTTCCAGAGCTTCGACTCTCCACTTCCCCGACATTATTAAGGAGGATATTTACCAGGCTGGTGCTATTACTGAGTGATTTTCTGTGATAGTGAAAAGGAACAAACACGACTCCCGCAAAGGGCCGGAATTGAATTGGTGCTCCGTGCGGAGAACGGAGGCGTGTTTGTGCACCCTGCAGAGAATGATCCAGAAGAATCCCCGTGAGGAAGGCTGTTTGATGTGGAAACAGCTGGTCTCTGGATGCACTTTGACTCGTTCAATATTTCTCTGGCTGCTGTTCTGCTATTGAGCCTCCCAGCTGCTGTAACTCGAGGCCCCCGGCTGGACTAGATAATGCCGCATTGCTCATATTAAAATGACCTTTTCCTCATCGTGCTCGTGGAGACGGCTCGGGCTCCAATAAGCGTCTGTGTATACGTGTGTGTGTCTGTGTGTGTGCCATTTATTTAAGATACATACAGGAAAGGAGGTAAGATGGAAAAAAAAAAGTATGCATGGGAGGAGTCGGCGTTAATATCACTTCACAAAAGCACATTGACAGGAGCTAAGCTAGCCTAACTAAGCTGTAATTAACACTTGTGTTGAACAGAAAGTGCACAGATGAGGCTTTCTGTAATCCTTTGGGCTTTATGAAAAACTGGATCCGCTATACTCAAAGTGCTGTCAAATTTTCTGCAAAGAGGCACACACCGGAATCAAAAATGTGTCTGACCATCAGTGGCACGCGGCAAAAATAATTAATCAGGATGTTTATGTACATTTTGAGGGGAAAAAAATCTTTCAGCTAAATGCCATGTGTTAGATTAGACATGTATATATTTACTATTTACTGTAAATGTAATTACTATACATACATTCAGGGAAATAAATTGCTTGTTTTTTTTATTATCCATTTGCCTCTGTGACATTTTAAGCAACGATTTTACAACTGTTATGGTTTAGGGTGCTGTAAATTAAATATACTCTCCAGATATACAGTAAATATGTCCAAAATACAGTCAGTTTGCTTGAAACTCCAGCCAATTTGCCCAGCGTACAGTCAGTTAGGTCCAAAATACAGTTAAATTGTCTAAAATATGTCCAAAATACAGTCCATTTGGCCAAAATTACAGTAGTTTTGTCCAAAGTACAGTTAAATTGTCCAAAATATGTCCAAAATACAGTCCATTTGGCCAAAATTACAGTAGTTTTGTCCAAAGTACAGTTAAATTGTCCAAAGTACAGCAAATATTTACAAAATACAGCCCACTTGTCCAAAATAGAGTTACTGTAATCTAAAATACAACCAATTTGTCCAAAATACAGTCCATTTGGAAATGGACCTACTGAATTATGTACCCTGCATACACTGTACATCACATGACCCTTTTCGTTTTCCACTTTCCATATATGGTCATATTTTATCTGTTATTCATGGTTTTTTTTTCAGTTGCCTCATCAAAGGATGTTACCATTTTTTTTATTGTTTCCTGGTGTCTTATTTTTGTATCATTAAACCGTCATTCCCTAGACTTGTTCCCTAGACTCGTTCCCTAGACTTGTTCCCTAGACTCATTCCCTAGACTCATTCCCTAGACTCGTTCCCTAGGTCTCTATTTCTCAGTGCTTTGTCTATAATGTTTCTCATGAATCATAACCTGCAAAGACATTTACTCTTGTTTTCTCCTTCACTGTTAAAGGGCGATCTATCTGTATTTCAGAAATGAATATCGGACACCAAGTGGACCTGATGAGCAAAAGCCAGGCGTCATGCACTGTCTCGGATTATTGCACTGGATTTGGTTACTTACTCACTGGACCCACGTTATTCGGGACACCTGTAGATGGAAAAAAAAGAAGAGAGAGAGAGAGAGAGAGAGAGAGAGAGAGAGAGAAAATGTTAGCACTCTGCTAAGAACAGTTATTGTGGGATGAAAAATGAATAGTTTTCACATTTCAATTCACATTTATTTATAGAAGGCTTCGTCTTGTCACGAATACCTTCTCTCAGTGTTTTAAACTGAGTCCTGTTTCCAACCCTTGTGTTAGCATTGGTTTATTATCCTAATGTGTTCACCTGTTCTGTGTCATACTCTGATTTGTCTTTCTCTACTTTCCTTTCGTTTGTCTCATTGTGAAGCCTCGGAATTATCTCGCCTTAGTTTCCCATGTTCACCTTTCATCGTTTCTAGTTGTACTTCCTGGTTTTCCCAGTTACTGAATATGGATTATACTAGTTAATGTTAGTAGGTAAATTAGTTTAATGAACCAGGCATTACACATCTAAAGGAATGTGTATGCTTTACAAAACCCAAACATATAATCCAGTAATGTTGTTAGAATTCAAATATTTGTTTCACTGCAAAGCCACGCTCTTAAAAAAATACAGAAAGGTTTGTTTGGGAAACTTTTTTTTAATTGTTGAATAAAAAAATACTTTGTTAAATCATTCATTCATCTTCAGTAAGCTCTTTATCCTGGTCCGGTGGATCTGGAGCCTTTCCCAGGAATACTGGGTGCCAGGTGAGAGAATTCACCCGGATGAGATGCCAGGGCACCACACACACACACACACACACACACAGATATTACACACTCCTCTGTAATATGTGTTTAATTAGAGATAGGAATGAATGTGGAGACTTTTATGAATGCAGATCATCTAGAAAGATTTCTAGTTCTGAATATAAAAATTTTTTATATGATTTTAACGAAAGCAGTTGTTAATAAGGTTTACACAGAAAATCAGTGTGTATATCATAATGACATATGCATTTAAGTATAGATCAGGAAGCAAGATTTTCAGGGATATATGACATGATTGTGAAGTGGGCGGAGCTTCTTCAAAGTTGCTATGTTTCAGAAAATAAAAACAAAAAAAAAAACAGGGAAATTTGTTTATTTTTTATTGTTGCAGTTTAACAGAAGACGTGTCATGGGTGCAATTTATGACTAAAACTGTCATTTCTACCTGTAGTGTCATGCCTGGGGATACACACACACACACACACACAAACACACACACACACACACACACAAACACACACCCCATTCACTCCGTACTCCTGAAATTAATCATGACATACGCCATGTTCACGCTCTCTCACAGTCTGATACACACACACACACACACACACACACACACACACACACACACACACACACAAGCACACGCGCACACACACACACACGCGGTCTCCTGTAGGAAAAAATATGAGGTCACATCACATCACGATTCACATCACAACTCTTGGGCTTTATCTGATGCCTGAATCGCTCGCTTCGAAACTCAAACACTGTTCTTCACCTGTCAAAAGAAATGAAACGGAAAATGCCAGCAGTCAGAAACTGTGGGCTCATGGATAATACAAGAAACGAGAATCACTGATAAATAAATAAACAAGAGCGGAACAAACAAATGCAAAAGGAGGGAACAAAGGAGGCGAAAAAAGAAAAAAGGAAAAAGAGAGGAAGTGTATATGATTTTCCAGCATCGTCTCCTGCAGGGTGAGTCAGAGGAGGAACAACCAGGAACGCGTGAGCCAGCTGGAAGCCTCGCTCCTTTCATCCTTCGCTCTCTGAGCGACGCGAAAACGCACGGAGGAGGAAAAGAAGATGGAGAAGTGAAAGGACAAGATGGAAGAATAGAAGAAGGAAGATGCGTATGAGGGATGAGGCGGAGAAGAAGGAAGGAAAGATCGAATAAACGGGAAGCAAAATAAGGTGGAAGATGAGAAGAAGATGGAGAAAAAGGAGAAGAAGGAGGAACATACGAATAAAAAGAAGAACATGGACATGAAGGAAACAAAGATGGAAGAAGAAAAAGATGTAGAAAGTGAGGAGAAGAGAACGAAGGTGGAAGATGTGACGGAGGTGGTGATCAGAAGGAGGACAAGCAACAAGGAGGAGAAGAAGCAAAGGAGGAAGAAAGAGAAGGAGAAGATGAGTATAGGAGTTTATTCAGGAGGAAATGACAACAAAGGAGAAGCTGGAGAAGAAGTGAGAGGACATGGAGGATGAATAGGAGAAGGACGATGTGAAGAAAGAAAAGAAGAGGAAGACCAAGGAAAAGATGGAGCAAGTAGAGGAGTAGGAAAAGAAGCCAGAGACATAAAAGCACAAGATGGAGGGAAAAAAAGAATGAGAAATGAGAAGAAGAAGTAAACAAAGATGAAGAAGTAGAAAAGGTGAAGAGAAGGAATATGGAGAAGGAGATGAGAAGGAAACAAAGATGGAGAAGGAGAAAAAGATGGAGAACACAAAGGAGAAGCAAAGGAAGGTTTAAGAAGGAGAGGAATATGGAGAAGAAGGGAACGATGGAGGAGAAGCAGCAAAGGAGGAAGAAAGAAAAGGATGAAATGAATACATGCAGGATAATTCTGGGGAAAAGAAGTGAGAAAAAATAATGATGATGAAGAGGAGCGAGAGGACACGGAGGAGGAAGAAGGAAAAGAAGATTGAGATGAAGGAAAAAAGAGCAAGACGGAAAAGAGGAAGAGGAAGAAAAAGATAAAGCAAGTAAATAAGAAGGGAAAGAAGGTGGAGGATAAACGTGAAAGAGGGATAAGGAGATGATGGTGGAAAAGGAGGAAAAGATGGAGGAGGTGGTAATCAGAAGGAGGAGAAGCAAAAGAGGAAGAAAGAGAAGGATAAAATGAGTATATGCAGAGGAATTCAGGAGGACGTAGGGAAAAGCAGAACATGGAGGATGAAAAAATAAAGGAAGAGGTGAAGGAGGAATAGGGAGAAGATGAAAAAGAAGGAAATTATGGGGGAGGTGATGATCAGAAGGAGTAGAAGAAGAAAAGGAAGAATAAATAGAAAGATAAAATGAATACATGTAGAAATTCAGGAGGAAAGGAATGAGTAGAGGAAGAGAGGAGGAAATACTTACGATCATAAAGAAGAGAAACAAGAGGAAAAAGAGAAGGAAGGTGTGAAACAGGAATAAAGGGAAGATGGAAAGACAGCAAAGAAAAAATCTGGAGAAAGTGAAAGAGAAGGAAAAGAAGGCAAAATGTGTAAATGAGGGAGAAGGAGAAGAAGACAGAAAAGAGGGAAAAGATGTAAAGGAGGTGATGATCAGATGGAGCAGAAGAAGAAAAGGAAGAAAGAGAAGGTGGAAAATGTGAAGGAGGAGAAATGAAGCAAAGGAGGAAAAGCTGGAGGAGAAGATGAGTATATGGAGAATAAATCATGAAGAAACGAGGAAAAGCTGAAAGAGGAATAGAAGTGAGAGAGGAGGAGGAGGAGGAGGAGGATGAAAAGTAAGTGCTGGGAAGAAAAAAAGAACATGTGAAGGAAGAAGTAGACAAGAGGAGGAAGAAGAGAAGGAAGTGAAGATGGAGAAGGAAACGGACAAGATGGAGGAAGAGGAGAAGGAAGGCGTGAAGATTGTGTAAAGGAGAAGGACAAGAAGGTGCAGAAGCAAGAGGACAAGATGGAGGAAGAAGAGAATGTAGTGGAGGAGAAGAAGAAGGGGAAAAGAGGGATATCCAGAATAGCTCAGAAGTTGAATGGGGAAAAGGAGAACAAAGAGGAGAAGCGAAAGGAAAATCAGGAGGAGGACAAAGAGAAAGAGCAGGGGAAGAAAAGAGGGGAGAAAGAAACTGAAGGTGGAGAAGAATGAGGGAAACAACAGGGAGGAGAAGAAGGAGATAAAAAAAGAGGGATGTGAAGGAAATGGGGCAGAAGCAGGAAGAAAAGGAGGAAGAGGAGGATAAAATGAAGGAGAGGGAGGAAAATGAAGAAGACGAGAAAAGGGAAAAGAGAACGAGGAGGAGGAGGACAATCACACACACACACACACACACACACACACACACACACACAAACACACACACACACATTTGTTTTTTTAACTACAGGCTTTATGGATTTATGTGTTTTTCAGTTAGCTGCTATTGGAAATTGTGTGTGTGTGTGTGTGTGTTTGTGCGTGTATGTGAGAGTGTGTGTGTGTGTGTGTGTGTGTGTGTGTGTGTGTGTGTGTGTGTGTGTGTGTGTGAGTATACTCTCTTTATCCAAAGACAGATGTCAAATATCGAGTGTCGCATCATTAGATTAATTTTCAATCAGCACCTGCTACTTGCCTCTGTTCGGCTCCACAGCACTGATGTGATGCATTACTGTGTGTGTGTGTGTGTGTGTGTTTCGCACTTCAGCCTCTATACACCCACACACTCTCTCACACACACACACACACACACACACACACACACA
>CM074916.1:29445925-29456101 GCA_037576815.1 Pangasius larnaudii
CATATTTTTGTGGAACCTCTTAAAATAAAGCTGAAAGTCTACACTTCGATCTCATCTTGATTGTTTTATTTCAAATCCATGGTGGTGGTGTATAAAGGCAAAATCACAAAAACTCTGTCATTGTCCAAATAGCTCCAGACCTGACGTGACCTACACAGTATATATACAGTATACACACATATACACATATATACACATATATATATTCTCACCCCTACCTGGAGAATGTCTGCGCAGTATCTTAGCTGTTCCTAGGACTGAAATTTCTGGAGAGAGACCTCAGATGTCGTACCTGGAATCTGCTGGAGTCGCAGCCCCTAATACTGCTATTACTACTGGGACTACTTTTGACTTCACCTTCCACATCTGTTCCAGTTCAGCCTGTTGTTCGGCTCCAGTTCCTTCAGCCCCTGGTCCTTCTCAATCTTCTCATGCTCCTTCTTCCTGATGTTACTGACAGCTGGGATTGCCACATCTGTCACAACTGCCATCTTCTGCTCCTTGTCAACCAGCACTATGTCTGGTTGGTCGAAGCTGCTTGTCAGTCTGTAACTTGAAGTCCCACAGGATCTTAGATCTACTGTTTTCAACCACTTTCTGTGGTGTGTCCCATTGGGACTTGAAGACTTCTAACTCATACTCAGCACAGATGTTTCTATACACTATCCTAGCCACTTAATTATGCCTCTCCATGTATGCTGTCCCAGCTTACATCTTATACCCTGCCTACTATATGTTGTACTGTTTCAGGGGCATCTTTGCACAGTCTGCACCTTGGCTCCTATCGGATGTGATACAACCTGCCTCTAAGGATTTGGCGCTTAGAGCCTGTGCTTGTGCTGCTATGATCAGAGCATCTGTGCTATCCTTCAGGCTGGACTTTTCTAGACACTGGTAGGATTTCTTGATGTCAACCACTTTCTCTTTCTGCCAATGATATATCATATGGAGGGGCTTGCTCTTTCACAATATTTTCTCTTCCTCCTCATCACACTCTGTCTTCTGCTGCCTGAGGCACTCTCTTAGTAGTTCATTCCTAGGCGCCATCTTCCTGGTGTATTCATGGATGATCCTTGTTTCATTCTGGCTCTGACACTCACTAATCCTTGCTCTTCCACTTTTCTCTGCTTGTAGAGTCTCCCAGTGCTGGACTTTGGGTGGAACCCTCCGTACATTGTGAGGACTTTTCATGTCTTGACATCAGTGGCATCGGTCTCCTCCTGTGGCCAGCTTACTGTTTCAGTTGAGTTTACACTCCTTCAATCCTAATCACCTTCCCTCTCTTTGAGATCAGGTGGCCACACTTGTCTGGTCCAAGTGACATCCTGAAGTCCTTGCTGTAGATCCTGGTGAGGTGGATTACTGAGTCAATGTCTCGTTCACTCCTAGCATACAGCTTGAAGTCATCCATGTATAGGAGGTAGCTGATGGTCACTCCACTTCTGAATCTGTATCCATATCCACTCTTTTTGCAATGATCTGGCTGAGAGGCTATTACTTTTTTTTTCTGCCACCGAGGTAAACCGCAATAATTAGTCTGTTTTAAATAATTTGCCTAAGGCCAACCAGCAAAGATTGTGTTATTCAACCGAGACATTTCTGTGTTGCTCCTGACCTTTTAACATTTCAAAAAGCAAACCGTACAGTATAAAGAAATAAATATTGCTACATTTTTAAGACACCTAAAAAATTATTTAGGGTAGGTTTGTATTATGAGGTCAGAGAGAGCACCATACATTTCACACAATGCCTGTTATGTTAGGTAACTGATTAGTCTCAAATGCTTCACAGATATTTTTCCTAGTGTTTTTGCATACATTGCAACCTAACTTTTCAGTCTTCCTCCCAATGCAGGAGCAAGTTGAATCTGATGAGTTTGGTTCTTCTCAGAATTCTCCTGAGCTGGATACTCCTGACTGTAATCTTCTTGAGTCTAGGTTTGACACTGGGCAATTGCATGCCCAATTGAGAAACAACTTGGCTTCTTTGTTCTTGAAAATGCACAATGTTCTTCATGTATCACAGACGGCTATACAAGACATAGTTGACAATTTGGTACAGATATTCTCACTGTTCATCCCTCTTTTAGAGACTCACTCATCATAGTTCTGCGAGAGCATGATCAGTGTATCAGTGATGTCCTTCTTAATGAATTGGTGAAGCTGTCATGAAAAATAATGTCTTTGTCAGAAGACATTATTTGCCGAAGGTTTGGAGCTGTCTACTGCTAAGCCGAGGAAAACATTTGTCAGGAGTAACTACCCTCAGGTAATGCCTGTGCAATGTACTGTAGATTCCAGTGGGGACTCAGCAGCATATGTTCCAATTCTACAGATGCTTCAAACTATGTTTAAAAATACTGATCTTCTTGATAAAATTCAAGAAGCCATACCATCACCACCTGGAATGTACATGTTTCATGAAGATGGAACATTATTATTATTATTATTTTTAATCATTTATTGTATGCAGCAGGAGAGCCGAAAATTGTAACTGATTTTATATGCACAGCTAGAAAAATCCACAAGCTTTGTGCAGTATATTGGCTGCTTGTCAGTGTACCCTGTAATTATCCAGCCTACATGTCATACACCTAGCTCTGCTTTGCAAAGTATCTGACCTGCAGAAGCGTGGTTATGAAAGTGTTCTGTCACGTTTTGAAAGACTTGCACACTCTTGAGCAGATTTGCATTTTCACTGAAACTCTCGGCCAGTGTATCAGGGGCACTGTGTTGTGTGTGACAGCTGATAATTTGGCTACTCCTGGTCTTGCAGGCTTTGTGCGGTCTTTCCGAGGACATGTCTGCAGATCCTGTTGCTGTACTACAGATCAAATACATGCCAGTGAAGTTTCTGAAGGAGAGTTTAGCATGAGAAAGAAGGCCTACCACGATCTTCAAAATATGCAAAATGTTGTGCGAGGAGAAAATGTGACCCATTTCGGTGTTACGGGTGAGTGTGCTTTCAGCAAGGCATTGCAGCATTTTATCCCATTACTGGTTTCCTTCCTGATATACTGCATGATCTGTTTGAGGGTACTGTGCCTGTTGAGTTGGCCTGGTGCACCTGTGAAATGATTCGACTGAAGTATTTCCCACTTGAATATCTTAACACAAAAATTCACACATTTCCATATCAGCAATATGATAGGCTTGATAGACCACAACTAATCCCAAAGAATTTTGCAGTCAAACTAAGCATTGGTGGGAATGAGCATGAAAATTCCACTTTACTGAGGTTATTATCACTCATTATAGGAAGTAAAGTCCCTGAATGAGATGAAACACGAGCCATACTGATGCAGCTAGTGTTGTCTCCATGTTTCACAGAGGAAAGTGATCTGAAACAAGTGATCACGGACAGGGTCTTAAAGCAGTGACTTTACCCTCTACCACATTATCCAGAACTGACAAAGCGTTTTGGGCCTCTGGTTCACCTATGGACCATGGGTTTCGAGGGAAAACATCATTTCAGGAACATCTTGAAAACTCTTGCTACAGGCATCAGCACAAGATGGTGTATCACCTCAATGTGCCTTTATTTTTCAGACCCCACATATAAGCCTTACATGTCACCTATGTCCAAGTTGCTACTCTGACTCAAATGGCAAAAGACCTCATAGAGACCAAGACAGATAGCCAAAGCATACATCATACAGTACAGCAGAGGTCTCCATAAATGGCTCAGAGTATGCAAATGGGATATTTGTTTCTGCAGGCCAGGCTGGAGGACCTTAAAAGTTCAGCAGGATTGAACATATACTGCTTGAGAACAACTCTGTTTCCTTTTTTTGCAGGGATTATGAGTGCTGGTACAGTGAGCATCTAAGATCATTTAAGGTGACACTACCAGACAACTTCTTTGGGCATCAGCTGTCAGAACTACATGACACAGTCAGTCTCACAGCATACACAATTGATGGACATTTGCTGTTAACACAGAAAAGATCTATTTTATCAGGGACTTGGAGGATTAAAATGGGTTTAGAAATGGGGACCTACTGTATAAAGTCTCTTGGAATAGTGTGGAGAAAATTACTATTCACACAAATTATCATGAACTCATTAATGCATTCTCTCTTTTCTTTTTAATAATAGGAAATGTCCACAGACATTGTGAGGAAGATGACTTTATCTTCACATCCGGAATCTATGAATGAACTAAAAACAATGCTAAAATAAAAGTTTAAGCTAGACTTTGACTTCAGTTTATCATGCCAAGATCCAGACATGGACAGGCAGCTATGTTCTTTTGTAGACACTGAGGAACTTCCACAGAAGGCTGCACTAAAAGCTATATGATCTGAGAGTGTACTACTCTTCAGTAGTACACAATAATATCGCCCCATGCCATGACTCCAGACAGGGCTGAGAGATGGCCTTATGTTTTTCCAGTGCCCACTTTTTTTCTTTCCTATGAGGTATAACTAATATTTGGTGAGGGAAATGCTGCATATGAGAGAACAGGGAACACTCTCAAGTTAAACGCTAACATCATAAGACCCAAGAGGGCAGAAATGAGTTTCCTCCCTAATTTTCCAAGTGCTGAAGATGCTGCAGGCCTTGAACAACCGAGACTGCAAACTGTAGATGAAGTTAAGACAAAGTCAAGTGACAAAAATCTTGTCCTGATTACAAAGTTAATGCAGACCACCGTTGCCCTGCGATGCAAAGAAGTCATCAGTGATGACCTCCCTGTTGGGGAGATCCTGGAATGCTGGTCACAGGTGAAAATATTTTCCTTAGTACACCTATTTGAGAAGATGTATTACATTCAATTCCTTTTCATGGCAGTGTCAGTGATAACTTGGTCGAGTTTACAGTCATAGTTGACAGGTATAGTTCAAAATGTTTTGTTTTGCAATATCTGTTATTTTTCTTTTTCTACAGGGCCACATATACACTATGCACATACACTCATTTCTATTTGTGCAGATCTGTGCCAAGGTTGACAGAATTACAAACATCAACCTGAAGAACCACTTCTATGCTGTGTTGGACCGACATGCCCTCCGTCTCCACAGCTTGTTCAGGAAGAAAGCTGTTCTGGGTCAGCTCTTCAGGATTTATGACCTCCAGGTCAGGTGGTTGCACTTCTTGTTGCCTGATAAAGATGCTACAGTGGATCTTGGATTATCTTTGTTTGAATTCTCATCTATAAAGACATGGTAAGGTGAGGAATAGTATTGTGTGGCATTTTTTTTTAAACTGTTAGTTATATTTCTATTGTTACTGTTAGACATGAAGTTTGGAAGGGTGTTCCTACTTTATTGGCTGGGCGATGTCCAGATATTTTGCCATAATGCTTGCACCGAGGTTGATGCGTTAATGTCAAAGCCAAAGCCAAAAGGTTGCTTTATTGGCATGACAAATATTACCATTTTTTTATTGCCAAAGCATATATACGGATAGCGACTTTGGGTACAATATCTTTGCATTTATTACACCATTATGTGCCAGGTAAAATGGCTTATAGCAGTATTAGAGTTTAATTAATTAATTAATATTAATTAAGTGCCATGTCAGGAATTAGAAACATAAACTGAGAAATTAGATACTTTATGATAAAAGTAATAAAAAGGTTTACGTTATCTGGACTTGACTTTAATTTGTACTGTGAACCCAAAATACCTAGTAAAAATGACTTAATCAAGAATGTTTCAATCAATAGGAAATCAATAACATATACAATTTTTCAATGTAGTCAGTTTCCACATTTTTTTTTGTGCCATTATGTCCCCAGTGTCCAGTGTTTCTTGTTTTCAGTGTCCCTAATTTCCAGATACTTCAGAGTTTCCAGTGTCTCGATGTCCCCAGTTCTCAGATGTTTCCTATTTCCCGATTTTCCTAGTTTCTCTATGTTTCCTGATTTCTAGTGTCCCCAGTTTATAGTGTCTATAAGAAAACACCAAAAACACGAGAGTTGAAAAGTGAGATACAGAAAGCTATTGACAAACCAGTAACAAGGCAAAATTAATTAGGCCAAAAAGGAAGAACTTGCATCATATATCAGATAAAAAGTGTGGAGTAGTGTCACAAAAACAAGCCGTCATCCTTCCTTCCTTCCTTCCCTCTGAGCAGCTGTTCAGATCTTTTACACCATCTTCTCCGGTTCACTCCATGCTGCTCGCATCCGCCCACCAGCGCGATTATTTTAGTCAAAAATGTAAAAGATCCCTGTGCAAACATGTCACTCACTCTCCCACACAGCGGCAGCAGCAGCAGCTCTATTTTCTGGATGAAAATCCTTTTATATTTAAAAAAATATATAAACCCACACTTTTGTGTGTAGCCGTTTTGTCGTAATTCTGCTGAGGTGAACGGAGTGCTGTTGTCTCTACACTCAGATGCTTATATAAGACAGAAACATCGAGACACTTCTCCGCTTATATTCATCTCCTGACCTACTTCTCTTCTTTATTCTTTTTTAAAACACCAGCCTTTCCAGCATACTGACAGGTTTCATAAGTGTGTTAAAAGTCGCCGGAGAGTCTCGTTTGTGTGTGTGTGTGTGTGTGTGTGTGTGTGTGTGTGTAAAATGTGATGCATGATCAGCGTCAGAATGTTAAAGCATCTGGATTTTCGCTCTGATCCTCCATGTGTGTGTGTGTGTGTTGAGAATTGAGAATTTTCTAGCCTGGAGCCTGGAGTGTGAAAGTTTTTACTGTTTGATCTTCACATTTTAATAGAATAAACATCGACGTGTGTGACGCACAAATCTACACAAATGAAGCACGACACTAATCTCATTTTGAAGCAGAGCATGAATGTCTCTACTTCCTGGTGTCCCAAATGCTTCTACTTCCCAATCTTCCTAGTTCCTAGATGTTTTCTAGTTTCTAATGCCCCAGTTCCAGAGGTTTCTAGTTTCCAGATGCTCCTTAGTTTTTAATGCCCCAGTTTCCAATGTCTCCAGTTCCAGATGTTTCCTAGCTTTTAATGTCCCCCAGATTCCACTGTCTCAAGTTCCAGATGTTTCTAGTTTCCAAATGTTTCCAAGTTTCTAAGGCCCCAGTTTCCAGTGTGTCAAGTTCCAGATGTTTCCTAGTTTTCAGTGTCTCTAGTTTCCAGATGTTTCCTAGTCCATGGACGTCCCTAGTTTCCAGCTCTTTCCTTGTACTTTAGTTAGAATAGTTTGTTACTGAAGCAGTTTATTGAAATCATTTAATCACTGACGGAGGTAAGACACTCGGCTGTAGTGCACTCAGAGTGTAGGGCACTTGCTTAGTGCTCACTACCGAGGCGATGAAGTCGATATGCAAGGCTGTAATTTAATTCACATAGTTAGGATAAAGCTTGTAGAAAAATCTACAAATCAAATTTAATTGAGTTCTTGCTCTAATCTGCTTATCTCACACAGTGTTCATTAATATTATCCAGCAGCTGACGATGATGATGAGGATGAATTCCTGTGTTTGTTTTGCAGGCAGAGATTAATCCAGATTAAATCTCCAGTCCTGATTTACTAACGATCTGAAATAAAGAGACTAATTTTCTGGGCAGATCTGATAAATTCACTATGTTAAAAGTGGATTAGAAGGAATAATTTGTGTCACATGAAAAGTAGGAGGGGAGGAAAACGTTAAAAAGTTAAAAAGATGTCAAGATGTAAGAAGGACTAAAATACTGTGTTTCATTATATAAAGATATAATAAAAAGAAATAATGTTGGGGAACAAAAGCTATTAAAACGTCTAAAAAGAATCAGTTTACTGTGAAATCCCAGTTCTATCACTCTCATTTTGAAATAAATAAATACTGCATTGCATAAGTATTCAACCCCCCCTCTACACACACACACACACACACACACACACACACACACACACTTTCTATATTGTGTAGCATTACAGCCTGAAATGAATTTAATTGGGATTATATGCAAAATACCTCAACACAACCTATTTTTGAGAGAAACAAATCGCTGCTGTGTGTGATGTTCAGCTTTCTAGCTCCAACACCTGAAGTAAGATACACATCTGGATGGAGAAAGGATCTTTTATTCTCCGCTCGTACTGTCAGTGCCGTACGCTTGAAAAGGAGAGACTGACTAACCTTACCCAGCTACATCGAGGGTTAGCTACGATCAGACAGTCAGTAATAAATTATTATGAATTTAGCTGTTTTAGTTTATGCACTCACTTCCTTCACTCACACCGGTTTGCTAGTTAACTGTCCAGAATGTCAGCTGTGTGTTTGCATGTGTGTGTGTGTGTGTTCATGAAGCTCAACCAAAACTGTCAATCACCTCATCAACCACGCCCTTTTGTTCATCATCAAATAAAACGTGTTTATCCTAAAGAAAAGTACAGGGTTAGATATCCGGGTGAAAGGGGTGCACAGTGGCGTAGTCCAGCCAGCCTCAAGAGGGCCTTAGAGACATTTTCACAGTGAAAGTGGACAGATGTGGGTGAAGGCGACAATGAGACATCGTTCACCGCTGAAAAGAGTCCCTGGTTAAACTCTTCACTGTTTTAGCTACGCTCAGGCGTGTTTAGATTGGGCGGGGTTGTGGCGTATCTCGAATTCTATTGGCTGGTGTGTCAACCAGGCAAGCACTTCAGCACGTCTTCTTGAGAAAAGAAATACGTCAACATGCCAATCAAATCGTCACCCTCAGGTCATTTCTTTGGGCTTCTACATCACCTGTAGAAGGTGATTTGCGTGTGGGCTGATCTCTGCACGGCCGCCGCTCCTTCAGTCACTGTTAAGGCAAAACAGCAAGCCGGATGTTTAATGTCACCCCTCACCCTTCATTAGCGCAGCGATGAATCCGATTTCTTATCAACATCACACACGCTGTGAAGACTGCTGGAGCGTTAATGCGGTGTTACACTCCGCCTGCTGCAGTGCTTAGGAAAGGTGTAGGGGTGGAGAAATCCGCTCTCGTCCTCCCTCTCATCATCTTCCTCTGTAGATACGCTTCCTCACGCACTCTCTATATCTCTATTTCTGTATATCTCTATATCTTCTTTTATTTCTGGGACAAATTTCTGCACACACACACACACACACACACACACGCACACACACACTAACACACACACATGAATAAGTGAAATAAGATGATTTTCCACCATCCACCAAGGGAGGGATGATAACGTTGGCACTTCTCGTAGTCTCTTTTAAATCATTTCAGCTATTTTTGCCCAAATTTATGCAAAAGGCCTAAATTCTCTCTCCTGATCTCAGACGGGGAAACTTTCATCTGCGCTGCGCTGTCACACACTGCCACTTCCAGCGGTTACGGAAAGCCTGGCTCTCCTCGTGATTTATTTAAGGTAAAGGCTTGCACTATCTCACCCATAACCTGGGAAATGAAATGAAGCTGAAAAAGATCAGTAGCAAGCAGCAAAGCTAAAATGTAACACTGATACTCTATGGGGAACTATAAATTGTTTCAAAACTGCTAGGTATCTGCAAAATTCATGGCATTTCATTTTACTGAGCCACAGTAGATTCACAAAAACACACACTATGAGCAGGAGCTGTTTTGTTTCATCAGCTTAAAAAAAAAAAATGATCGTTTCTATAGTAACAGCTCATTTACAGGGACTTGTACAGCGATAAATGGATTAAAAATAATCGTCGATGCGGTAAAGTTTCTTCTGTAAGGAGATGTTTATTTAACATTAATGGAAGGAGTCTCCAGTGTCAGAGGTAAAGCTGTTACTTTATGTTTTCATTCTTCAGAAGAGTTTACGCTTTTTTTCGTGCAGTAACATGACAAGCTGTGTTTTTTTTTGTTTTATTAACTTCAAGAGAGAGAAAAGAGAGAGAGAGGCTGGTGAGGGAACGACTGTTTATAGCTGCTATAACACAAGTCAGAACAGGAACTGACTTCCTTTGCAGATGTTCCACAACATTAAATGTAACTATAAACAGATAAAAAGTACAACTTGTCAATAAGAGTTAAAAACACTTTTTTTTTTTTAGAAGCAATTAAATATTAACAATCATACAAAGCTCTATGATTAGGTGCATTTTTCCAGTCTGGCTGCTGAAAGCTCCCCTGTGAATATTTTACTCTGGCTGTAATCTTAAGGAACATCGAGTGCAGTTCAGTGCAGTTCAGTGCAGTTCAGTGCAGTTCAGTGCAGCTCAGTGCAGCTCAGTGCAGTTCAGTGCAGTTCAGTGCAGTTCAGTGCAGCTCAGTGCAGCTCAGTGCAGTTCAGTGC
>CM074916.1:29463473-29473914 GCA_037576815.1 Pangasius larnaudii
CCCCCCCCCCCCCCCATTATATATATATATATATATATATATATATATATATATATATATATATATATATATATATAAATTCAAAGTTTAAACCCGCCTACATAACTGTTAGACACCTAATCTCGATTGAAAAAAAAAAAAGATTTACCTAATGCACCATTAAGTACAGATAAAGCTGTAACTTTGAGTTTTCCAGTAGGTTCAAGACAGAGGAGTTTACACTTGTAACAGCGGTTTCTCTGTAACATGACAAGCTGTGTTTTTTTTTTGTCTTATTAACTTTAAAGAGAGAGAAAAAAGAGGGGCTGGTGACGGAAAGACTGTTTATAGCTGCTATAACAGGAACAGGAACTTGTTTTGTGAATGTGCTACAACATCTAATGTGACGAAATACGAATAAATTATTTAGTATATGAAATATATGTGTTTTTCCACTTTCGGCTGCTCCCGTTTGGGGCCACCACAGCGGATCACATGTCCGCATATTTTGATTCACAAGTTTTATCCCGGAGGCCCTTCCTAGCGCAATTTGCCCTCCCCGTTTTATGGTCTTGGGACCGGGACTGAAAGTGCACTGGCTCCTGCACCCCTCCAGTGGCTGGGGTTGGTTGTGTGTAATTGTAGAAGTGCTGTAGTATATGAGGAATAACACACTTTGAGCCATGCTGTTACAGGAAAATAATAAACTCTGGGATGGTAACAGTAACTCCCCACCCTGTCGTTGATTCTTTTCCTATAACGGCACAAGTGATTTATTCCTTACTTAGTCAACACCTGAGGTCATGGCCAGAAATAAAAAAAACAAAACAAACAACAACAACAAAGGTTACAGACATCAACAGAACACTAATACAGTCATCATGGACGTCACTCATGATGACACCTACCACTAATTAATATCTCATTTGGTGGACATGGATCCTCTGGACATGGATCCTCCCTCTTTCATGTTGCCTCATCTGTTTCAGACAAGTGTCAGGCAGGATCTACATATAATTAGAAAGTAATCTTTTTATTTACCAGGCCAGGTGTCAAAACAGTGAATTTCACACATTCAGGCTGTGGGATCACATGGTGTCAGTTTTAGCAGGTTGCAAACTCCTTGAGGCATCAAATGCTTATAATTAGTGCTTCATGAGAGACATGCTATTTTGCTGTTCTCATATACCCTAGGAACTCAGTCTGGTAGTGGCGCTAGTGGTGTGCATGAGTGTGTGTGTGTGTGTCCGCACCGATTTCAACACAGCAGGCCAATTCTTATAAAGCCCGAGTAACATGGAATCACATGTCAAATTAATGACATGTATCAATACCATTTTTTGGGGTCTGGTTCTGAGATTTGGTGTATATTGGGTCTGTGATTGTCTGCATTCTGCTCTGGATTTAGAACTGGTCCTGGTGTTTGTTTTAGATTGGGTCTAGGATTGGCTACATTCTGGTCCAGGTTTTGAGACTGGGCCTGGGATTAGATTGAGCCTGGGACTGTCTAAATTCTGATCTAGGTTTGGGTTTACATTAATGTGATTTAGTGTGAAAGCACTGAGGCAATATGTGAAGCACTGTTA
The DNA here is from genome assembly GCA_037576815.1 of Pangasius larnaudii. NCBI lineage: Eukaryota > Metazoa > Chordata > Actinopteri > Siluriformes > Pangasiidae > Pangasius > Pangasius larnaudii. The sequence continues at coordinate 29,465,039 of CM074916.1, forward strand.
CAACATCGTCATAAGAAAAGCGTAAGTGATGTATCATAAACACCACCTGTGTTTCGGAATAGTATGTTTCACTCCTTTTTTTTAAACCTGTTGCCATTTCTGTCCAACTCTTCTATAGTCCAGTAAAACGTATAAATCCAGTATACAGTATATAATGAAAATATGAAATGAAAGATTGTTTTGAAGGTTCAGACACTTTCTATCAATGTTTAGATACATTCCCTACTACATGTGCAAATTCTGCATAACATGAATAATGGACATTCACTGTTAGTAAAATTCCCAGAATACATGCAGGGCATACTAAGGACACAAACCTGATTAAACCTACCAGGTTCAATAACACAGGACTGAACACGATGACAAATTTAATAAGCAATGAGGCTTAAACAGGGCTTTAGTTCAACCAAGAAAGCCAGATTATATCCAATCCAGATGCTTATGACCTCAATCCTTTTTAATCGCCTTACTGTACAGCACCCAAGGTCATGACACACACGCTCTATTTATCTATGATTATTGATCATAACGACTTCAATAATGACAAAACATGACGTTATGATGCAGCAATATGCTGTGTAAAAATATTGACACTTCTCCTGAGATATGTGTGTGCAGTCTACAGGGGGAGGGTTGTACACTGGAGGGTTATCTTGTCAGAGCCTGCTTGCAGGGGTAAAAGAATCTCATTACACTATATATGAATTTTATTGTGAAATCTGAAGAGAAAATGCATCTTTGACTCTAAGTGAATCTGATGAACACTGCAGATGACCTCAGGGTTTGGAGACACCATCCACACTACCCAGGTGAATCATAAATATGTACATTTGCTTTCATATCCATAACACCAGGACTATTTTAATTTCACAATCAGCTTGTACCTTAGGATAAAGTTGTAACTCATGGCCAGATTTGGACCTCAGAGTAAAATTGTGCCTTGGCCATGATGTATCTCTGGGTCACGTTGCATCTCATGATCACCTTTGTACTTCAGGGTCAGATTGTACCTTAAGGTGGGGTTGTAGCTAAGGGTCACATTATACCTTAAGGTGGGATTGTACCTCAGGGTCTGATTTTACCTTAAGGTGGGGTTGTACCTCAGGGTTATAGTTTACCTTAAGGTGGGGTTGTACCTCAGGGTCTGATTTTACCTTAAGGTGGGGTTGTACCTCAGGGTTATAGTTTACCTTAAGGTGGGGTTGTACCTTAGGGTCAGATTTTACCTTAAGGTGGGGTTGTACCTCAAAGATTTGTACCTTGGGGTCAGGTTGTACCTCTGGATCAGATAGTACCTCTGGGTCAGGCTGTATATCCAAGTAAGATTTGTACTTCAGGGTTAAAGGATGAGGTTTTGCTTGGTCAACTTTGTACTTCAGGGTCAGGTCCTACCTCTGAATCAGGGTCAGATTGTACCTTAAAGTGAGGTTGTACCTCAGGGAACATTTGTACTTCAGAGTCAGACCGTACCTCAGAGTCTATTTTTCACCTCATAAACAAGTTGTAGCACGGTCAGACTTTACCTCTTGACCCACTGAGATTGCATTCATATTAGGTATACAATAAGGATATAACCAACAAACAAAATATCTCTTACCTGCCATGCACCTTGATGTCAGAGATAGCATAGAAGTATCTGGACAGGTTGCCCTCATCCACCATGGTGGCCCCAGTGGCAGGTCGGAGGAGCCGGATGCGAAGGTCTGTGATGGTAAAGAAGTCTCGTAGGTTCTTCGTGGTGTCCAGTTGGCCATATAAGGATGCCATGTTGTGGAGACGTGGTCCAGCAAACAGGGCGAAGCGGTCCTTGATCTCAAAGCGCACAGTCTTGTCATACTTCCAGACATAGCCACGTGAATACTCCTCTGTGCAGATGATGTCCAACAGCGTGAACTGGGACAGGTCCTGCACCGACTTTGGCTCCATGGTGAAGGCATCCAAGCAGTCAGTGGCATAGAACTGGTATGGCTGCCATGACTTCCCATAATCCAGTGACTTTTCAAGCACCATCTGCTCAGGACGGCCTGACTCAAACGTGATGACGATGTCGTCCGTCAGCTCGATGGTCTTGTTCCAGGATAGTGTGATGTTCACCGCCAAGGGTTTAGGGTACTTCCTCCAAGAAGTGGACTGCCAGAAAGTGGTGGGGTTGCGACCCTCGAAGTCAAACATGAGTTCTGGAGGGTGGGCAAGTTCCTCTGTCGCTGCGTCACACTCATTGTTGCACATGTATGGGTTTTCCTGGAACAGCAACAACAAAAAAGTGTTAAAACACAATCAGACTGTGTAAATCTGAAACAAAAGGGGATATTAGTAGCTGTCCTGTTTTTTTCTGTTTCTCATTTATACCCTGAGCATGGCACGGTACATGGGGGACTGAGATAAAGACAAATATTTGGAAATAATAAAATCTTTACAATTGGATTGTTTGTTTAATTGACTTCCTGCACTGTCTCCATGGTAAAGAGATGGCCTTGGTCAATGGGATAGCCACTACTAAGTACTGAACAGAACAGGAGGGTCAAACTGGGAGCAATAATGGTGGCATTTGTTTTGTCTTTTATGAGCTCTGACTGAAGTGTGGGTAAATAGAGCAAATCGACTGTGCAGCAGATGGTTAAAAGCTCCCACAGGTCTGGTGAGGTTGCAGTGTAACTACACGGGTAATTCACACTCTCTGAATTGAGCCATTTGCAGGACTCGGATGGGGAGGAAACATACAGAATCATCACTCACCATTTCTGACTATTTCTGATCTCACATTCAGCCATTGAAAACCAAAGGCAGTCAGACCATTAGTATTTTATCACAGAACTTATTCGACGCATAATTTATGTCCCTGATACTCCTGCTGCTCATGGGCTACATCACCCAGTGCATATCAAATGAATAAATAGATAAATAGCGAATGGATTCTGGAGGATCAGAAGTGGCTAGCAACTAACAGCATGTGAGAAACAGCATGTGAAATGATCATTAGGTGTGTGGATAATCCAAAGGTCAGAAGAACAAATTGTGAATAACACAGCGCCCTTCAGCTACTGTTCCTCCTTGATCCAGGCAAGGACACCCACAGGGTAAAATGAAAACCATCTCATGGCTCAACGTCAAAGGAAACATTGTGAAAGCGGTTGTGAAACCTGAGAGTGACAAGACGTCGACATACGCCGCCCAAATGGAGAGCAGAAACAAAGACACCTCAAAGAAGATAGAAGCGTATCATCTTTGTTCTAAAAAGTAAAAATGTCCTTGCCGCAAATCATTACACCACAGTGCTCTACAACCTCTGGAGCTTGACACCAGGATGATGAGAGTGTAAGCAGGAAGTGTGTGTGTGTGGAGTGCAGAGAGTGAAGGGCACTTCAGCAATCACTCATATCAGCTTTTTTAAGAAACACAAGCTCCAATTTATCAAGACAAGAGACCAGAGCAGCTGAGTCCCTCTGTGTGCGTCCAACATAGAGGATGAAAAGGGAAACGAAAATAAAAGTGACAGAAAGAGGGGAAAACAAGTGTTGCTGCTAATAAGCTCTTGTTTTTATCTTGTCCTTTAAGGCAAGGTGACAGAACGGCACTGTGTGCAAACTTTCTAATGGGCTAAATGCCTGGAGTCTTAAAATAAAACTAAACTAATATCCAGTAAAAACTAAGTTGTGAGTTAATTACCATCTGGCAACTAATAATAATAATATCTATAATAATATGACTGCAAAGATACTGAATCTCTCATAAAATCTTACTGTTGAGAAAAGATGAAAGGTTCACAATTATTGGATAAAAACCTCTACAAGGTTCCTGTTAGTGTGGTTGGATCAATGGACACCCATTAGTGTAAATGAGATTGTCACTGGCAGAGTCGAGGTCAGTAATTAGTAGCGATGGTGGTTTTAATGCTAATCTGATGAGCGGTTTGGATTTTCACAGATAAAGTGATTGCAGATAAAGGAGATGACAGAGCTCGATGGATTGGTGCTAATGACTGGATGAGAGGAGACCGAGAAAACCTGAGAGAGCTGCCAAATTAAAATATTCCCCTGCAAAACAGAAGCTCGTCTTACAGCACTGTTGTACTAGACGTAATTCAGTGCTGTACCATTTTTTTTGCTACAGCTCTGATCTTAACCTAAAAATCCCTGCAAGTCCTGAAGAGCTTCTGTTTGGCTCACTGCTGTGTGATCATGCTAAATTCCTCCTGTGTGTCTCTGCTAGCACCTAACACGCTTGTCATGTGCTGTAACTAACAGAGGTAGTAGCACATCGACTATATATATATATATATAAATATATATATAAAAAAAAAAAAACTAACAAATGTAATAAATTATCTTACACCAGTCACTGTACTTGTGATATGTGATAGAGCTCATGACTAAGAAAAAAAACATAATGTATATATGAATGTGACTATACAGTAGTGCCAACATTCTTGACATTCTTGTTCACGTGGTGATGAATAATGGAATGACGTGTGACCATGTGTTGGATGCTAATTGCACACTAGTTTCGCTATTTATTGACACAGATAAAATAAAGGAAATATAAGAAAGCATTGTGGAAAGAAAAATGAAGAGCATTGAAATGAGACAGAGAGAGCTGGAGCGAGACACGCAGCTGGAGAGAAACAGAGATGGAGAGAGAATGGGAAGAGACAGAAAGACAAAGAAAGAGAGTTGGTGAGAAAGTGAGAAATGGAGAGATGAAGATACAGAAAGAGCTGGAGCGACAGAGAGAGAGATGGAGAGGGATGGGAAGAAAGACAGAAAGAGAGAGAGAGACACACAGAAAGAGTTATTTGCCTATTAATTGACAGAGACAAAAAAAAGAAAGGAAACATAAGAAGAAAGCATTGGGGGAAGAGCAAGAAAAATGAAGGGTATCAGAAATAGGCAGAAAGCACTGGAAAGACAGAGAGAGACAAAGAAAGATGGAGAGAGACAGTGAGAGATGGAGAGACAGAGAGAGACAGAAAGACAGAGAGATCAAACTGAAGGAGAGACACATGGATAGAGCTGAAAGAGTGACAGAGACAGAGAAAGAGAACCGAAAAAGAGACGTGTACGTTATAAACTCTGCCGGCTGCTCTGATCCCGAGCTTGTAGTGCCCATTAGAGGAATTCTGGGTAATTTCCCCCGTGGACTCAGACCATGGCGGCACCATCAATCACTTCCTGCTCACTATTTAACAGTACACACAAACACACACACACACACACACACACGAACAACCTGCCCGATAAATGCATTATTTGGTGTATACGCGGTATTTTTCACATGACCTCTGTAGTGGGATATGGGGTACTGATAGTTTAGAAACTATTTTGTCTTTTTCTTTGCTTCTACACTCCTTCTTTCTTTCCTTCATTAACTTGTTCCATCTGGATATATGTGCTGATCCTGGCTCTATTAGCATGAACTCAGAAGAAGGATTAGCGCGCAGTAATCAGGAGATAATCTCAGGTAATGCTCGCTCCAGCTCGCTGAAACACAATCACCCTCCTGCGCTGCGTGTCACACAAATAAGAAGTGAAAATGAGAAAAATGAAATATAGAAATGAGGAAATATAATAGAGAAGAATTAAAAATCACTGTGCGTGTGCGTGTAGGCTGTGTTTCTGTACTGCTGATGAGGATGTTCTGTCATTACTGCTCCAGCCGCGTTTCTTTACTCTTTACAGTATTATATTTGGAGCATTTTCGAATCCTCTGTCTCTCTCATCTTCATCTCCACATAAACAATCCTGACAGTGACCCAAAATCCTTCATCAACGTTTATGCCAAATATTCTGTTGTGTTTTCCTCTTCCATAGGCTAAATGTCCATGCACAACCAGGGGACACTGGAAAGTATGGATCAAGAAAACAAGGAAACAAGAAAAAAGGTGAACTGGGAACTAGGGAACACTGAACACCATGGATCTGGGAAACAAAGGAACAGGAAACTAGGGGACACTGGAAATGATGGGATACTGGAAATTAAAGGACAAGGAAACATTAAAACAAAGGAGCAAGAAAACTGGGATACTGCAAACAAACATGGGGACAGAAGACACTAGAGTAAACAGGGGGCATTGAATGGACAAGGAACCTAGAGGACAGAGAAACTGGAGATTAGGGGAATAGGAAACTAGAGGACACTGGACATTAGATGAGAATGAAACTAGTGACAATGGAAACTAGGGGACAAGGCAAACTAGGAAAGCACTGAGCATCAGAGGAGAAGGAAACTAGGGAATAGTGGAAACTACAGGACACTGGAAATTAAGGGACACTGGAAACTAGGGGACACTGGAAACTAGGGGACACTGAAACTAGGGGACAATGAAAACTAGGGGACAATGAAAACTAGGGGACACTGAAACTAGAGGACAATGAAAACTAGGGGACACTGAAACTAGAGGACACTGAAAACTAGGGGACACTGAAACTAGAGGACAATGAAAACTAGGGGACACTGAAACTAGAGGACACTGAAAACTAGGGGACACTGAAACTAGGGGACACTGGAAACTAGAGGACTGTTACATGCAAGGGCACATATTTCTTCTGTGAAAAGTCTTTTAGACAATGTGAAGACTACTCATTGGATGGTGTGTTCATCCATCACCTCTTCGTCCAGTGCTGGTGGCTGAGAGGAGGAGCTTTGACTTTCAGAAACTGCCCCGGAAGAGCGACAGAATGTGAAGAGAGTGAAAAAGGGAGATGATTCCAACACAGAGTTTCTGAAGTTTCTGGAGTTTTGTTTGTGCGGATCTGAACCAAGCAGAACTTTGTTGTTGCACACTGCAGCTAGTGTTTCGGTTCGCTTCACTGTTTCATGTCTTGTTTTGCTTTGTGTGTGTCATGTCTTCAGTCCCCAATTTGTGTGGGTTGTTTGCTGTTTATCGGGGCTCGGACAGGTAAGCAAGAGCAAGTTCATACATCGCACAGCACAGAGGAAACTAACTGTCTAGATACCCTAGGGAAGAGGCGAGTACCAACCCCTGTACTTACGTTAGTGACAGAAGACCAGGCTAGTTAGACATTTTGGTTTCATTTTTGTTTCTAGGTGAGTGTGTGAGAAAATCGAGAATAGGGAAGACTGTTTTGTTAAATGTCTTTCTTTCTTTTTGCACCGCTGGAGCCCAGACCTTTTGTTACAACCATCCACTTCGAATACCCTTGTATTATGTCTTATATGTTTTGTGTCCCTCAGTATAACGCAGTACTAGATAAAACCTAGTAAACTCCATTATAAGAAAGAACTCTTCTATTTGGTTACAAGCCATTACTGACCCTGAGTCACCCCTGGGCTCATCTCACGGTCATAACAAGGACACTGGAAATTAAATGAAAACTAGAGGACACTGGAAACTAGAGGACACTGGAAACTAGGGGACACTGGAAACTAGAGGACACTGGAAACTAGAGGACACTGGAAACTAGGGGACAGTGGAAACTAGGGGACAGTGGAAACTAGGAGACAGTAGAAACTAGAGGACACTGGAAACTATGGGACACTGGATACTAGAGGACAATGAAAAATAGGGAACACTGGAAACTAGAGGACAGTGGAAACTAGGGGACACTTGAAACTAGGGGACAGTGGAAACTAGAGGACACTTGAAACTAGGGGACAGTGGAGGTTAAAGGACAAGGAAACTAGCTACGATGACATGTTTATATGTATGTGCATTTAGATACATGACATACTGAAGGCGCACACACACACACACACACACACACACGGAGGAGGAGGACAAGCTGTCCATCAGTGTGGTGTTCTGATGTCTATCACGTATTAGAGTGAGGCTGATGTTTGAGGAGATGAAAAATAGATCAATATCAATTTCTGTGAGATGGAATTACTATGCATCAGCTCAAGTGTTCTCTCTGTAAAATCCGCTGTGTAATCGGCTCAGCGCTCACTCGCAGTGTGAAGAATGGCTTGTCCCCCCTCCCATCACTGTGCGGTAAAGTGTCTGTGGTGTGTGATCTGTAGGATAAGAGTGTGTGTGTGAGATGACAGCTGCTTTTGTACTTTTACTATGTAACAACCTTTAATGGCATTAAGCCTATTAATATTTTGGTTATTAGATACGTTGTATCTGTACACAATGTACATCATTTTAAACAATTACAGGACAAGATCATACCTGATAATCTGTGTTTTCTCTCTCTCTCTCTTTCTTTGTCTCTTTCGAGCTACATGTTCCTCCTGCTGCCTGATGAGCTGCCTGCCCTCCGGACCTGCCTGATACACCCTGATGCTCTACTCCTGCTTGGAGCCTCCTTCACTGGAGAGTGACTCACTGCTGCTGAGGGTGGCTCTGCATGGCTAGTCTAAAGTTCTCTGTGAGATTGCTGTGGACGATACCACATTAAAACTACGGACATTCTCACTTCATTCAACAGACCACAACTTCATTTTGATACTACAGACTTAAAATGAAAACTCTAATGAGATCAAAAAATCATCCTGATGCTCGTACTCAAGATCCTGTCAACACATGTAGCACTGCTCCAAACACTCTATAGTATACAGCTGTGGATGAGAAATGATTTATAATGGCACTATCTGGTGTCACCCAGATGAGGATGGATGGCCTTTTGGAGTCTGATTCTCCTCAAGTTTCTTCTTCCTGTTGTCTCAGGAAGTTTTTGCTTTCCACTATCGCCTCTGGCTTGATCAATAGGGACAGATTTAAATCTGTATCCAGATTGCTATAAAGCTGCTCAGTGACAGTGTCCATTGTTATAAGAGCTATACAAATAAAACTGAATTGAATTGAATATGTTTCATAGTAAAACAGCGTAACACAGTTCCCACCCGTAACACCACTGTAACCAATCAGAACACAGATCCCACCCGTAACACCACTGTAACCAATCAGAACACAG
>CM074916.1:29492635-29501835 GCA_037576815.1 Pangasius larnaudii
CTAACTGTCTCTGTGATGCTCATGGATTAGCATGTAATTTATCCAGGCTGCAGTTTCCTTCTCAAAACTGAGAGCAAGTAAAACTACAAATGTACTTCATTATTTTGTATAAACTTCATCCTTTATTCTCAGTGTTTTCATTCCTTTCGTAATTAAACCTATATGTGATTCTCTTACAGATGCATTATTTAAGACTCTTATTGTGAAACGCTTGAGTTCGCACCCAGGATCAAATCTGGGCTCGCTGGAGGCGGGGCTAATGATGACAGATAGCCGGCCATTTTTTTACTGCTGTGATTGTTATCTTGAAACCTAGGCAAGAGATTAGATAGTAAATAAAAATATTTCCATGTTGTGTTGCTGAAGTATGTTTATTAAATATTCTTACTCCACAGTTTGGTTGAACTCTTGAATCTGATTGGTCAGAATATTGCGCATTATTTTTGTACGGCGCCACGGCTCTGACAGCGAACAGCAGGTTTATATTAACGTGCTCGTTCTAATAGGCTTCTATTGTTTCTATAGTAACAGCTCATTCACAGGGACTTGTATGTTGGACGCTGCACATAATCTAAAAATGAATGGATTTTAGGAAAAAAAAAGCGCTGTTTAACAAAGAAAAATGTACAATAGAAGATGTGGTGAGGTTTTTTTTTTTTTTTTTTTTAGGAGACTTTTATTTATGAAGACGCTTATGGAAGAAGTCCTGGCCGTTGGCGTTTCATCTTGTTATCTTGTTAGAAAAAGACGACGTGCATTCTACACTATATGGCCAGAAGTATGTGCACCCCCGACCATCACACCCATACAGTAAACTGTCTCCACAAAGTTGTAAACACACAATTGTATACAATTTCCCTTCGCTGGAACTAAGACATGCACATATGCGTATGATGGTTTTGGCCATATAGTGTAGCATTTGTCATAAAATTCCTTTAAAGATATTCCAGCATAAACAGACGTTTTGGAACAGAACGATCATTAAGCAGATTTGTCATTTCCGTGATGCCAGATGCAGAACTATTAAACATATCAGCGATGTATTTGGGAATTGCTGCCAGACAGATACAGGATACACACAGCGTGTGTATTATTTTCCGCAGGCTTCTTTATGACAGCCGCTAACGATTCATCAGATTAATCTAGCATGGAAATACTGCCAAGGGCTCTTCTGTATACAATAAAGGTAAAACTACCAACGTCGCCCGACGAAATGTCACAGATATTTATGTTTTCTGACTGGCTTTGATAGTAATTGTGTGTCTAGACGGCATTTCCTCAAGAGCTTGTATTACTGAATCAAAATGCGGGCTCCCCCTGGGGCCGAGCGCTTCTGAGCTTAACACGCGGCATCTGCATGAAATGATTAAAGAACTTTCAGAGGGGATTTTAGCGCCGGTAATAAAAGAGTGTCAGTGTGAATCTCAATGAATATGAATGCACTGATGGAACAGGACGCAAGGAATGTGAGAGAAGAGTTATACAGTATGCCGTTCGGTTTACAAGATGTACCACATTTCCTCTCACACACACACACACACACACACACACACACACACGAACACACACACAGTCTCTCTCTCTTTATGGGCCATATTCAGAGGTGAGTTATGTGTTTTGTGTTATGACGTATGTGTCATGTTTTCTTTACAGTAGAGCACAACATTTAAAAAAACACAGGCATTATTTTATTAATTTGACTCAAAATTACAAATTAAAAGCAGGATATGAAAAATATGATGTGCTCGAGCAAGTGTTAGTTTATAATCTGCTGAGTAATGAGTGTGGAACCCATTTTGTTCAATTAAACCAATGATTAATGCGATAATTACGACTAGGACTATTTATGCAGCAATATTCATTCTCGTGTTCATTCAGACTCTTATTAGATTTATTTCAATGCTCGCTAGTTTCTCATTCATATATCATATTAGTCTTGTTTTTATTTTAAATTGTCTCTTTCTTTTATGTTACATCATATTACATTTGACGGCAAAAATGCTATTCCCTTTTTTCTACGATCAGTCTGTATTTTCTATGCCTGATTTTTTTTTTTTTTTTTTTTTTGGGGGGGGGGGGGGGGATTAGTGTTCATGTTTATAGGCGATGGTCTTGAATTGAAAAACATCATCTTGGACTCTTCTACTTATGAGAAATATGACAACTTCTGAGGCACGAACTACACACAGGTGATTTTAATAATCTGAATGTGGATCAAGCTGACTTAAGCACGTGCGTAACCCGACTCTGAATACGCATAACTTTCCCAGCATAAATATTAATGTAACTTTAAAGATTTAAGTTGAATGTGACCTCTCTCTCTCTCTCTCTCTCTCTCTCTCTCTCCCTTCCTCTCTCAGTGAACTCTTCGGTGTGTATAATGATCTCAGTGCCATGAGCGTTTAATCATCCCGTCGGCTACGCCCTCTCAGGCATCAGTGACAGGAGGAAAAGTCTGAATTCACCACCAACATGGTGATTCCGTGTCTTATCAAGAATTGTCCATCTCTATTTCTCAACCAAGATGCCATCGCTCTTCTAAAACTAAACTAAACTAAACTAAACACAGTTGACTGAAAGCTGAATGTTGCTAAAAGATATTTAGATAGATTTCCTAAAAGGATTTCTCAGAACTGGATCTATTATAATACTGGATTCTTTCTTAAAATGAAATGATTTTTTTTGGATTCCACTTCATAAATATTTATAACTGCTGCAATCCAGGAAAATCTCCGTCCACCCAGCTGCGCTTTCACAAAGCAGAATTGAGACCAGCCTTAGTCATAGATTTGCAATGGCAGCTATCCAGTCGCTGTGTATTTGCAACCGGAGCTTGAGCTAAATCTTTAGAAAACAAGGCTATAATGAAAAAACATCTATTATACTGTGTTAAAAATATATCAGTCTACAGACCTAATGTCTCAAGGTAGACAGAAATTACTTAGAGGCCTAAATTGTTCCCTTAATTTACCAGTTTGTTTTTATCCATTTGTCTGCAGTCCTTGGTGCATCTGTCTACGTTTTTCCGCTCATTTTCTAACTAAACAATCTGTTAAAGGAATGCCAGTGATAAAATGATGTTATGATTCACCGCATAGACAATGTAATCTTCCCTAAAACCCAGCGTGTTTGATTCACTTCCTGCAGTTGGATTGAATCACGGTCTTATTGCAATTTAATCACGCTCTGCTTCGCTTGGAAATGAACGGAGATCAGCTTGCTCAGGCGGCTGTTTCAGGCTTCCTCCACATACACAGCATTTAGTGGGTTTAAACAGAACCCTGGTGTGTTCTCCTGCTCAGTGCGGTTCTTTAGACAGGTGAGAACACACAGCAAACACACTGGGGTTCGAGTGTGTCTGAGCGAGCTAGAAAGTGATTCGACTCTGAATCGACTCAACTGCAGGAAGTGAATCAAACATGCCATGTGTTCTGAGCATTTTCTCCATCCTTGTGTTATATTTTGTGATTTCCACATTTGTTTTGGTTTGTTTCCATTGCTGTATTTCTGACCAAATAAGGAAAGAGTTTTATGAGGACGTTTTCAGCCGTGCACGTATCTCAACCAATTTTTTTTTTTTTTTTTGCTTTTACTGAATTATTTGCAGTGTGAAACCAAACTAAATCAAATAGAAAAGAAACCTGAGAGGTTCCCGTGTTCTTATCTGTCTACAGCAGGTTAATGCACCAGGGTTCGATTCACACTAAACTAAACACTGCACGTATTAAAGTCACCTCAATTCAAAATACAGCAGAATGAAATCTAAGTGGTCCATAATCGGACCATGGAGGCGTACGTAATGATCTGAGGACAATGTATGAAAACAGACAATTCGAGGAAAATGATTAGCAAATTGGGGGCATGATTTATTGACCCGAAGAAATTAATTATGCAAGCAAGTCAATGTTTTATTTAAACCAAGGAAAGAACTCATTAAATTAAGGTGAAGAAATCGTTAAACTGAGGAAACAATTTAATCCTCAGTCAAATCCTGACGATTATACATCTATATTTTCACTAGGATTGGTTATTGTACTCATGTGGCATTCTTGGCATTTTGGGGGGGGGGGGAAACAGTTCATATAAAATAAATAAAATTCAAATAAATAAAAATAAATAAAATAAATCTGAATTTTCTCTGAAGTGAAGCAACTAACTGCCTATAGAAAGACCTAATATTTAACATGAACACTATATATATATATATATATATATATGCAGCTAATATAAGATAAACACTACAACCTCCACTTTTATCTAGTAACCAAAATGGCAACGTTCAAAGTCGGAAGTTTTCACATCCTTCTCGAGCAGCATCAGACATTTGGAGCAGATTGTAGCACTTTGCATTTATCCCAAGCAACAACATGCGTTAATCTGGCAAAACTTCTCCCATGAGCTAAAGCAAGCCTTCAGAAAAAGGAAAATGACCAAGTGGAAAAAGACAGAATACAGCTTCAAAACACAGCAGCAAGATGAAGATAAAGGAAGATGAAAACACTGGAAAGATAGTCGCTAGCTCCAGCATTTCAACATCATTTCAGCTTTTGGAATCGTTCACCAAAATATAGTTCAGCCTCCACATGAACTACTTTTCCCCCCAAGATTCATCAAACACAGACCTGTTCGTTAGGTGTGCATGTTTCTCATAGCTTGTGTTATTTGAGCACATTTCCTAATGCTAGTCAAGCATTAGCTTACTTATATTAAACAAGATTACATTCCTTACACAGTGCTAATTCCATATTCTCGGATTTGCTTTGTGTCTCGCACAGGTGAATAAAATCAAATACAATCATCACATTAAAAAAAAAAATGCAGGATCAAGTTCAAAAAAATACTGTGATATCTGGCGAGCTCTGAGAATAAGCTAGCTCTAATTTTGCATAACTGAGCTTTAATTTTAGGTCGTATCACGTAAAACAAGTTTGCTTTCATACATTTTTGAAAACACGGTTAATGAAATGATTTTGTTAACACAGACAGCAGGTTTTACTGTCTGAGATCTGATTACATTCACTGTCCGAGACCTCAGTAGTATGTTTCAGATGAAATTATTTAAATAGATCCTGTTAAATCAACAGATCAAAGACAGCATAAAGCCCCCTAATTCTGCTATGTTCTATGCTAATGCGATCATTAACCAAAGTCCATGTACGCGTGTCCTGCCAAGCTAATGGTGTTGCTGCTAATCATAACACAGTAGCACAGCTAACAGTCGAAGGCGCGTAGCCTTTTGCTGCCAGATTTTGACTTATGCAAACCGCAATAGGTGTTCTCCGCTGTTTAAAGCTCCTGACACCCAATTTCTGCAGCCAAGTCCTTCCCTTTCCAATTTAAACTCTGAACACGCTAAACAGTGCTGGCAGATTGATGACCACCCCCGGATAACCTCCTCTTCTCCAGTTGCCTCAATTAAGCTGTAGAGCTCGAAAAAAAAAACAGCCAGTCATCAAATCGCAGGCCAGAGCGGCACTGACATGCTTTATAACAACGTCGTTATCTGTCGTAAGTGCTCCTTCAGCTAATGGCAATAAATAGGCCCGGTGCTAAAAACTGTCAATTACACCCAGAGCAGCAGATCAAACATATCGCGACTAAAATTGTCATCGAATTGAAACAAATCATAGGCTCTACATAACCCTCCGTGACTCACCTCCTTTTTAAACATCAAGACCCAAACATCAAATCTCGCTAGCCTCTCCAAATCGCCCATTTTATAAATAGACGTGTTTCAAAGCAGATCATTCTGCGGAAGAAAAGGCCGTCGATCTGAGGAGAGCGCGGCTTATGGAGGCTTCTTATCAGGCTGAGCGTAAGCCGAGATTCAGTGCCACATGGCACGCTGGCACTTTCTCTCGCTTTCATCCGTCCTGCGGAAGCAGAGCAGGGTTCAGGAGAATTATGAAGGATCCGCAGCATTAAGGGAGGCGGCGTGACACGTCATTAGCACACACCAGTCCATTGTGTCGCTCGGAGAAAAACAGTGGCTTTGGGCTACAAATCAGGCGTGTGACGATATATCTGTTTGACAATATACCATGATTAATAAACAAAAACAAAACAAAAATAGTTTTAATAAGTGGTGAAAAGTCATTGTGAAACATTGTGAAGTTTTTAGAAGCAAACCCTGAACGTTGTCCTGGACTTGTTTTGATCACTCCTTGGTCTTCCCGATCCTGTTTGCTTAGGTATTCTTCCAAGACCTGGCGTATTTATATTGAGGTCACATGATGCTTTAGCTGCACACATTCACGTCATTGGCTGCATGTGGAATCGTGTACTGTGACAGTATGTACTGCATTCGATTCAGTACCTACTGCTGATATAATATGTACTGATCAGTGTGTGTGTGTGTGTGTGTGTGTGTGTGTGTGTGTAGTATGAATGCTATCTGGACATACTACAGCCGCCACGTTGGCATTTTCATGTGACCTACGTCGTCATAGTAACCGCAAAAACCTTAAAGAGCCTGCCAGATTAGAGCAACTGTGTTTTTTTTTTCTTGTTTAAACCTTCAACAAGTTAACCGTTTACTCAGGTGTCGTTAAACAAGAACGGTTTAACCGCAAGGAACGAGGAACAACGTTTGATACTATAGTACTTACACCTGAATGGGGCTGACGCACCTCCTTCCGCCATTTTTTTCCGCGCCAGTCCCATTGCTTCCATACTGCAGAATCTCGGTGGAAGCCGTAGCTCATCTCAGTGTTTTGCAAATACTGAGAATTCAGACATACTACTCCTTTTGGCTTAATGCCTACTGTATAGTAGGGTAGTAGGGATATTCGGACGCAGCCATAATCCAATAATCCGACCTTCCGATGAAGACACATAATTCTGAACTAATTTAGGGGGGTTCACATTAACACCAGTTTTGTACCTAACACACAGATTTTTTTTGTTGCAGAGAATGTGATTGGATTATGCCTTAAAAACAAAGCGAATGAAGCCGAACACATTAGTGGCAATAAGCGAGCCAGTGGTACTTTTAGTGAGTGCACGGCTGTGAGGTTGCACGCCAGCACTGCCAGACAGCCCCTGTTGGATGTAAAGTCACTTCAAAACTCGGGAATTATTCGGAAGGCGCTTAGGAGAAAAAGTGGTAGTAGATTTGTGTGACCAATATTCAGTAATCACTTATAAAAAAAAAAAAAAAAACACACAGCTGAGAGAAAGAATGAAACAGGTAAATAGGTGAATAAATACAAATCAAGTGTTCACCTCTGAGCCATAGCTGCTGACCGCCTTACAAACCCACACACACACACACACACACACACACACACACGCACACACACACTCCCACACTCTCTCCAGAGGAAGTGTTTGAGGCAGCTCACATTAGGAGGACTAATTAGGGTTATTAGCAGGGTGTAATTTACTCGAGGGGGAGTAAAGGGAAATTGCTGAGGTGTTTCTGTGCACAAAAATGAACGCAGTTTTAAAGCTGCTAACATTGTGCCTGTTTTTTTTTTTTTTTTTTTAAACAGATTATGTCATTTATGACCTGCTGAGAGGAAAAATGATGATATTTTTCACTGGAAAAATAAGCGTGCACTACTTTCAGAAGGGAATAGTGAGAATTACTTCACGCCTGAAGCAACACTGATGTACGCAGTGCCCTCGCTTTAGCCCCAAATGTAAGACTCAACATCCAAGATTTGTTTCTTAAATTTGCATTAGAGCTACAAAGCTAATGGAGCCGCAACAGGAAGTGTGTAGGCATCAGGTTAGGACTAAATCTACAGAGAGAGCTGTTCAGCATCTCAAAGAGGCTCGCCGATGTGGTTTCTGATGCCGTATGACTCAGTGTTATGTATAAAAACGGACAAAAAGGACATCACAGAGATAAAAGTCTCCATCTTGAATCCACATATAGTTCGGTGTGACTCTGATTCAGATTGGGGGCGTGGCCTAAAGTCTGAACAAGAAGATTTTGTTTTTTTAATAAATCTGTATATGTAGAAAGAGTGTTTCTGAGACAAAAGATGATGTGCGTGTGTGATGATTTACCCTTCAGCAAAAACCGAGCACTGGACATGAGATCACTGATGGACTAGATTTGTGATCTAGAGGGAATTTGAATTTTGAAATTTTGGGCCATATTCAGAGGTAAGAAGTTGACTAAAGTGCTGTATTAAAGCTAAAAAAAAATCTCTCAAGTTAAATAAAATAAAATAAAGTAGCAAATTAATTAAAAAAAACAAAAGAAGAGTACTGAAATAGGTTTAAAAAAGACAGATAAAATACAAAATGAAAAATCCATTATAAATAGTTACAGCAGTATCTACATGGGGGAAAGTTTTTGTTCGTATTCTCATCACTTTCATTGAAGTGTAGCTCATAATTTAATCCATAAAACATTCGGTCCTCAAGATAAGCGACGTCTCTGATGTGTCTCCATGCGTCAATAAAAAAAACCAAAACTTTTTGCGCACTAATAATGGACGATGTTATGAATGAATTACATGTCGTATTTGTGTATTTAAAGGTAACCTCGAATGACATTCCACAGTGTGTTTGAGTGTGTTTACAGTCGGCGCAGTACATTTCAGCGTGACATCATGGTTACATCAGACTGTCAGAGAGTGTTGCTGGACTTAACACTGGTCCTCACTCCAGACCAAATCACACAAGAAAAATGTTCAAGTAACTGAGACACACCTCTGTTTGACTCAAACTCCGCCCCCCTGTGTGTGTGTGTGTGTGTGTGTGTGTGTGTGTGTGTTTGTATCTCTAACGCAACTTCTGAATGAGCAAAAGATCACCTCAGAAACAGAGGAAGCAGTTACGCTATAAAGATAAAGATAAAGTTCAAGAAATGCAGTGAGGAAGTATAAATCTACACTGGTGCACTGTTTGTACTGTCTGCGTGTGTGTGTGTGTGTGTTTGCTATGTAGTTGTGAGGATTTACAGTCTCCCAGCTACTGGCATTGCAGGCTGACGTTCTGAGTTTTTGATTATTTATTTATGTATTTGCTTGTTTTAGTTATTTATTTATTTATTTCTGTTCTGGCTCGTGAAGTCGGTTTGGCTGAGAGAGAGAGAGAGAGAGAGAGAGAGAGAGAGAGAGTGTGTGTGTGTGTGTGGAAACTTGGGCATACATCAGGAGGAAATAGGCCCCACACACACACACACACACACACACACACACACACACACACACACACACACACACACACACACACACACACAC
>CM074916.1:29508424-29530938 GCA_037576815.1 Pangasius larnaudii
GTGTGTGTGTGTGTGTGTGTGTGTGTGAGAGAGAGAGAGAGAGAGAGAGAGAGAGAAAGAGAGAGAGAGAGAGAGAGTTGGGGCTGACACTGGAGACTCCTTCCTTAAATGATAAACAAACATCCTTACTTTAAGAAATCTTCTCCGATAACACGTTTTTTTTATCTGTTTATTCTTAGTGGCGCGTCGGCCATACACGCCCAGTGACTGAGCTGTTACTATAGCAACGAGAACGTATCAGAACGAGCGCATTAATATAAACCTGAGATTTGCAGCTGCACTACTGTCAGAGCTGCTGTTCTAGAAAATGAATCAACACCTTCTGATGCCAGACTTTTGCAAAGATTTGTCACCGAAGAGGAGTGTTAATGATTTTAAATCCGTCCCGTCAGCCGCAGCTCTCTTTTCACTGAACGCTCGCGTTTTCTTTGCGTCTGCTCTGAACGAATCAGCAGAAGATTTTAACCTGTGAATGAACTGCAAGCGTCTCGCTGTTTGTTTGTCTCAACAGAGATGATGTCAGTAAGACTTCCTGCTTGAGGATTTAATGAAGGAATAAATGACATCAACGATTAGAAGAAAGGAAAGAGAGAGTGGCAGAGGTAGAAATAGAGGGACAAAAAAAAGAATAAGAAGGGGATAGAGAGGAAGAAAAAACATAGCAAGCGGAAGAGAGGATAAATTCAGAGAGAGATAAATAGATGAAGCTGGACAGAGAATGAGAGATGAAGATATAGATAGATAGACAGATGGGAGGGGAGAGAAATGTAGAAAGAGAGAGAGAGAAGGAGAGAGGCAGAAGCTGCAATTAAGACTGAATTGATCCCTCAGCCGTGATTTAGACGGCTCTGTGCTACAGTATTACAGCTATTCTTATCCTCCATCCGCTGAGGAGACTCCATCATCCTGCAGACCTGATGAACTGAAACACACACACACACACACACACACACACACACACACACACACTTTGACCGTGGGGGGTCCGACTCCTGCTCACAACATGGACAGAAGGAAGAATACAGCAAATATCTGCAAATATCTCCTTCTCTCTCTCACTTTGTCTATCTGTATCACTTTCTCTCTGTCTCACTCTCTCTCTATCTCACTTTCTCCCTGTCTCTCTCTCTCTCTCTCTCTCTCTCTCTCATTCTCGTTGTCTCACTCTCTCTGTCTCTCTCACTCTCTCTCTCTCTCTCTCTCTCTGTCTCACTCACTCTCTGTGTCTCTCTCTGATCACTAGCCTCTGAACTTTGTATGCTACAGCTAGTTATACTAGTTCTGTTCTCTGTCGATTCTTAGCACTGTGCTAGTCTAGAACTCTGTATACTACAGCGTAATGTTAGCTTTTGTCCTCTGTCAGTGTTTAGCTCTTTGCTAGCCCTAGAACACTCCATATTCATGCTAGTTATGCTAGTGTTGTAATTTGTCCATTCTTAGCTCTGTGCTGTCTTTTATCTTTGTATATTTTACCTTTATGCTAGCTCTTGTACTTTATATAGCCCAGCTAGTTATGCTAGTTTTTTGCTTTGTTGATTCTTAGCTCTATGCTAGTCTTTTGAAATGTGTATATTCCAGTTTTATGCTAACTCATGCACCACTGTATGCTAGAACTTTGACACAGCCTTTCTTTCCTGGTTTTTGGTTCAGTAGGGAGAAAGGGAAGATATTGTACTTTGCTTTTGTTTCTGTTTGGCATCTCAGTCAGCCATATTGTTTTGTATATTTTGCCGGTACTCACTCCAATGCTAATTCTCCAGCAGGTTTGTGGGGTTTTTTTTTCACTTCAGTGTCAACTCTGGTGTCAGGTCTCTGATTTATCTCGCTGGTCGCTGTTTGTAGAGTTTAAAAAAACAAGGTGTACGAGTATTTTTTTTTTTTAAATCTAGGTTATAGGAACAAAGGAAGATGGGACATTTCTCCTTCTACATTTTCGACAGGTGAGCAAAAAAAATGAATGATATAAAGGAATAAACTGATGAAAAGTTGTCAGAGAGTATTATGGGATGGAGGGAAGATTGTGCAAGTGGTTTCTTATCATGTTGTAGCAGCCTGAATGTACCAAGTGATGGAGCGCAGATAGACGAGTGTGGCTTCAAAACGCAGAACACACTTCCTGCTAGGAGATAGATTACTCAGTTACAGTTTGGGTATGAAAAAATAAAAAGCTAACGTTACAACAAGGGGCTGATATTGGAGTATGTTAACTATAAATAGGTAAATATAAATATAATTTAAAAAAAAAAAAGGTACTGAAATTAATAGTTCAAAAGAAAAGTACAGTTTTGTAGTGTGGTATCTTGTGGCCTTGAGTGTTTAACAGATAAAGTTTCATTCCTCAGACAGCCCTGAGAAAGAGAAACTGCATATTTTAGTTTCATTACAGATTTAAAGGTCAAATGAATGTTGCACGGAGGAGCCACAGGGGGCGCTGTGATGCCACTGCTGACGTTTCATCCCTCGCGGGCAATTAAAATTGACCACATGGAAATTTCCAGCGTCACCTTGCAAATGCGTTTCGCCATCTCTTGCCCCAGGCTGAGTGATATGAGCACCACACACACAGCCTCGAAATATAAAAAATACATATAAATGAAAAAAAAGAGAGGAAGCAAAAATAATACACGCCAGCAGCTCAGGCAGAGCTCACAGCCAAGCAGTGCTGCTGAAATATAAAGTGACCGGAGTCGGAGTGCAGTACCGAGAAACGTGTTTATTTCCAAGTCATGCCTCTGGCTGCTCACTGAGAGATGGAGTGCACTATTAATACGTAGATTTCTGATGCACTTGGACTGCACAGAAATGAGGTGTGAAGTGTCAGAGACTCTCAGCACTTAGAGGAAAAGGGGGAGGAGCCAATAGAGGCTGCTAGGATTTGAGCGTTTTCAAAATGCACCGAGCGAGACTCTGCGCATCTACGTCGTGAGTGACGTGAGTGAGTTATGAACAAAGGACTATGTTTATCATCATGGCTGCTGACCAGGCAGCATCACTGTGGATCCTTAAAAAGTCTTAAAATATCTTAAAATAGATTTTTTTTTTTTAAATCTGAGGTTGCTTGTTGCTTTATTTTGAGAACTTTTTTTTACACTTTGCATTTTCTCTGTTTCTACGTTTCCATCACGTTTTCTACGTACTCACATAACTAGCACTGGGTCATGTAACATTTCTTGAAATTTTGACTTTTTCACTTTTGGAGAACTTTTTTTTTTAACTTCTTTTTTACTAAGCATACTACCTACAACTATATGCCATAGAAAATGTCCAAATCTGAGCATGTGAAGCTCTTTCACAGGCCGACACACACATTATTAATTATTCTGGGTTTGTTCTGATGACAGCATGGAATTCATTTTCATTTTCATTTAGCCAGGCCTTAATGTATTAAAATGCATTGAATTTGTTTTTAAAAACTCCGCAGCAACCCTGCCAGGCCGTTACTTTGTGTTCTGTACTTTCTTACTTGATAATGAAGCAAAAGGTATTCTCAGCTTAAGAGGCTCCGCCTACTGGACACTAATTGCCTGAAGTCCTTTGTACACTTTTCTGGCCACAATCTTCAGGATGTTGAATGCTGCAATCTGATTGGCTCTCAGCACTCACATGTATGCGCCCTTCCGTTCACTGGTTTTCAGAAAGAAAACAAACGAACACAGCGACATAAGGAGCTATTTGGCTTTTTATGACGTTTAGGGCAGCCATTTTGGATCGTAAAACAAGCACTGGTTCCTGTGGAGGCTGAAGCTGAGGTACTACACTGTAATCTGTCATTAAGGGTTCACTATGAGACAGTACCATCCAGGCCCTAGATAGCGTATAGTGTAATACTGTAATGTGCTGCTATATTTATCTTGTCTATCGAGTGATACATGCTAGCACCATGAAGGATTCACATTAATCTTCAAAACTTTAAGCGGAGGCCACATTCTTTCTTGTCATGAGCAGAAATTCCAGCACAGTGCCTGGCTACAGAGCGAGTTAAACATTACTCAGCGCTGGGTTTCTGGGTGAAACCCTGATTTCTCAGTTCACTAGTCTGACGATCACAAAGATGAGTGAATAATTGGATGTCCATCGAACGGCTAATTAGTTTTCTTCGACGTTGCTAAAATGCAAATATTTGTGTCCGGCCCCGTCTGTGAAAAGTCAGCATTCTTAAAAATCTGCATTGTGGCATTTTTTTTCACTCCTCGGGGTGTGATTACGGTGTGAATGAAGCGCATGATTAAAGTCGAATGTCAGCGTTTGTCTGCGAGAGAACCGTGTCGGTGGAGCCTCTTCATCCAGATTTAAATATTTTAAAATAGGAAACGGCTCGATTCTCGGGAAAATGTCAACGCGGAGTCGCTTGAGGAAGCGCAGGGTCTTTAAATGTCTCCCGCCGCTCCCTGAGCTCACCGTGTCCTGCGGACATACGCAGCAAAAAGGTCACGTTTATAGATCAAAACAAATAAAGCTAAGTCACTTTGTCGGAGTTGGTGGGGTTTGTTTGTTTCCGATAAGTACTTTGGCTTTGTTTTATGAGACGTGTTTCAACCCGCAGGAACTTTTTCAGAAACCAAGAAACTAAGGGACAAGTAGCTTTTCCATCCGAGGAACCAGAAGCTGACAGACCAGACCAGGAACTATTAGGGGCGGAGCTTAAGTCACTATTTTTTTTTTAACTCTAACAAATTAATACTTAAGCGTGTTTTATATCAAAAGTGCAAGCAGCAGAGTGGAAAATGTTCTCGGCTGACTTTCCCGAAAGCATCGCAAAGTTAAGATTATCTTAACTGGAGGAGAGAGAGAGAGTGTTCTGTGTCATGCTCGCTCTACCATTTAACGATGTTCTTTACGCTGCGATGCTTTTGGGAAACTCAGCACTTTTGTTATTATACAAGCGGTGAGTCTGAAATGTTTCCAGTGTGCGTGTTTTGTGCCGTTTCCTCTTCCAAAAAAATGGACTAAAATAATACAGCTGGCCTCGTCATGCACAGATTATTTACAATCATACTTGTGCAGCAGCTTTAATATTACGTTGCCACATTATCCAGTGATGTTTGTCGTTGATTGTATTATATTATCAGACCTGCCGAACGTTACGAGAACGATCTGTGCAGGTGTATTGAACTCCCCATTATTAAAAAAAATATGTTTTTATAATAATGTTAATGGCAACGATAATTAGAAAGTGATTAAATATGCTGTTCTGGATGATTAAATCATTCATCGCAATATTTTGTAGTGGAAAATTGCGATCAGGGAAAAATCAGCACAAGCCTTGTGTACACGGAATTACGCCATGTTATACTTCTTGGATTCGGTAAATAGTCTGGAATGTTCCATCATTAAACGTGGCCAAGGACCACCTACTTTCACAGGAAGTGACCATCTGATCAAGATTTCTAAAGAGACCAACTGCAGACGTTTTCCTGTAGCCGATCAGCAAATACACAAAATCATCATGTTCACTCATCTGTTCTCTTCAAATTCTTCAACAACTTTTTAAAACATTGTTTAAAAACACTTCGGTCCATTGATTCACTGAAAAAAATACGTTTGTTTGTTTGGTTTTCTGCTGAAAACCGGAGCACAGGTTCGTAGTGCACCGAAATGCTGAGAGCCAATCAGATTGTAACTTCACCATTCTGAAGCTTGTGGCCAGAAAAGTATCCAAAGGATATCAGACGATCGGTGGGCGGAGCCTCTGTGGCTTAGCAACTGTTGTGTCACATTTATTATTTTCTATTACAGGGTGACTTTTATTCAGTGTTTAACTTTTTTTTTTACATAATCTCTCAGCTCCTGGAACATCAGCGTACCTACTTTGCTTTTTTTTTTTTTTTCTTCTCTGCCTGTCCAGATTAGATTGTCCTCCGTGTCTCAGTTTCACTTTTCCAGCTAAATCGTATTACACGGGGAACGGAGACGTCTTGTGCGTCTACTGTGTGGAAAGATGAACCTATAATTAAGAACATGTTGCATTACTGTCTCTGCCGTTTAAACGCCGCTGTAGTGTTCACGACTTACAGGCTGGCTTTTTAGATTTTACAGCGTATTAGAGCTTTATCTTTCAGGGATTAGTAATATAGTGTTTCTTTCAGACTGTAGGGCTAAACTCATTCTTCCACAGCAATGTAGTGCACCACAACAACAACAACAACAACAACAACAACAACGTTTCCTAATTGTCCTACCAAATGATTGTTATTGCTACTGTTAATGCTGGTAAAGTTTGTATTACCTTCCCATTATTATCATTACTTGTGTTTCTTTTTGTCTTTCTTTTGTCCTTCTCTGTTTTGTGTTACATCTGTTGTTTTTGTTAGTCTGTAATAACAAAACAAAATAGTGCGTAGCTTAGCTCACCATGTAGATTCAGCCGATGAAACACGAGCCGTGTTTTCATCTTGGAAAATATTAATCTGAAAGTCTCTCGTTTTGATATTTTAAACAGCAACCTGGTCGTATGTAAATTCACACCAATCCACAGGAATTGAGTTGAATAAAAAAGATTGAGGGGTTAGCGATGAGGTTTGTGTAGGAAATCAAATAAAATCCACTCATCGCTCGTTTCATTTCTCACGCGATCAGGATGGATTTTAACTGGATATGAATTTCACGGCCGCTCTTCAGGCTTCGCCTGCCATCTGCACTTCCTGTTTGTGAGGAAACAGTACAGGGAGAGATATCACAAACAAACACACACACACACACACACACACACACACACAGACAAGTGCGGTCTCTCTCTCCCAGGGCCAACAGCATCTGTTTGCCATCTCTCTCTCTCTCTCTCTTTCTCTCTCTCTCTCTCTCTCTATCACACACACACACACACACGTGCGCGCGCGATGATGATATAATGGCTGGTAAATTGGCGGCGTGTGAGCCCGGGGTCGATCGTCTCTCGGATTGAGGAGTAGACAGTCGACCTGCTGTTTTACAATTACAGCTTCAGCTCCGTGTCCACGCATCAGCACCTACGCTCTGTCTGAGAGAACAACTCACACTCACACACATAGTGAAGGGGTGTGTGTGTGTGTGTGTGTGTGTGTGTGTGTGAGAGAGAGAGAGAGAGAGACAAGGATATCACAAAGACTTACAGTCCAGAAGTCACGGATATGGATGCATTAACTGTGCATATAAAGATCTGTGCATAAAAAGATTTTTTTTAGGATTATTCTATGAGAGAGACAGTATTTGTGAAAAAGAGTGAAAAGTGTAATATTATTATTTAAATGCTATTTTAATTTTTTTAAATGCATTTTTTTTTGTAAATTCAGGCACATTTTTTGTTGTGTTTTAAAGTTTGTTTTTTTTTAGTAAAACTATAAATTGAAAAAAAAAATAAAGAAAACAGCTGATGGAATGATCAAATTTTGTAGTGAATCTTTAAAATTTTTAATATTATTATTTATTATTAAAATTTTAGATATTTTTTTGTTATTTTTCCTTCTGGTAAATAAATGTTACATTTTTTTTTACTAATTCTAATTAATAATATGCATCCATTTATTATTATATTATATAATAAGATTGAAATGATTTCTTTCTTTTTTTTTTTACATTAATTACAAATATTTTCAAAACTTCACAGGGTTTATCTGACTTTTTTTCCCCGCATGTTGTTTTGGTAGAAACCTGCTGTATACATATACCGTGTAGCGTAGAAATATCACGTCAAGTATCACGATATGATTCTTTTTGTCGTATCGTCCATCCCTGGTGAGAGAGAGAGCAAGAAACGCAACATGGGGAAAAAAGAGAGAAAGGAAGAAAGAGACACACAGAGAGAGAAAAGGAGAACCGAAAGAGGAAAGGTGACCAGAAACAACGAGAGAGAGAAAAAAAAAGAAGGAGAGAGAAAGACAGGAAGACGGAGCGAGAGAGAGAGAGAGAGAGAGAGAGAGAGAGAGAGTGAGAAAGAGAGAGACGGGCTGAGCAGAAATCAATGAGGATGGACCGAGGAGAGGATTGAGTTCTCTCATCAGCACTCGATTCCTAAAATAAACGACTGATTACAGCCGTCATAAAGAAAACTGCTCCTGGCCTAATCAGCGCATCGCTGCGAAAGGCTAACTGCTCGAAAAGTTGATCGAGCGAGAAGAACAAGGCTGTTTCACGGCCCATTTTATGTGCCCTTACACCAAACGGACAATAAACTCATAACCACAGACACACACACACACACACACCACACACACATGAACACACGCACGCACACACAAACACACACATGCTTCAAACAACAACACGCTTGATTTCAATCTGCCACATTTCACAGCAAGGGAGAGATTACAGAGTCACCGGCCGTGAAATGTGGCCCACGCGGCACCTATGAACACTTGTTAGCGTTTCAGATCGGCTTATTTATCGACTGGAACGGCACTGGAGTGTGACGCGGGTCTTCAGGGTTCATCGAGAGCAGCATATTGAAGTACTGACCCGCTCAAAATGGGCCTTCGCCTTCCTTTGCTAACCATGCTAATCCGTCAGAGCGTGGCGTGTGCGCCTCCGAGGCGAGGCCCTGAATAATGAATGCCATGAATAAAACACATTTCGGCGCAAACACATGGTGAATAATTCACTTTTCAGAGGTGGATATTAGCTCCCGTGTCACTGCGAGCGCTTTTCGCTGACTATTTTTACTCCTGAAATACTGTAAGAAGCATTCCTGTTGAGTCGTGGATAAACACACACAGTTAAAATAAATAGTTCGGCCATAAAACTACTTCTTTAGTTTGCCACTGGAGCTAAGAGGCGAGTGTTGTTGAAGCTAGCAAGCTCATAAGTCTTAGAAATATGACAGAGCTATCAAAAAATATCAACAGTTCTCTGAAATGACCTTGAAAAGGCTAACACGCCACTGTCAATGTCTCTCCACATCAACCGCTAACACACTGCTCTCCCAAATCCTTCACACTTCAAACACACTGGGAGATTATTTACACTTAAAGAAAGTCAAAAAAAAATTGCAAAATAACCCTAATAAGTACAAAATAAAAGCCTGCGCTCTTAAAGGAAAATAATCATCGATGACACGTGATGTGTGACGAAGTAGAGTCACCACCCTGAAGTTCCAGCATATCCGTGACTGTTTTATTCCTCTTCTACTACAGCAACTTGCCCGTGATTACAATCTGTATCTATTAAAGAAGGACACATTGTATGTTTTATCCATTTATAGTTGCATTTAATGTTGGGGAACGTCACTTTAAACTTAAAGTCCCAGCTTCACCTCTGACACTGGAGACTCCTTCCATAAATGTTACATAAACATCTCCTTACACAAAACTACACCATATCAGCCATGTACACACATGTTTAATCAGTTTATGTAGAGCGTCTGCTGTACATATCCCTGTGAATGAGCGGTTACTATAGAAACGATAACGTATTAGAGCGAGTGCATTAATATAATTACTCGATACCTTCTGACCAATCAGCCTGATGCTGGAGCACGAATCAAAACTGAGATTCTCAATACGACAGAATGGATTTCGCTGTAATCACTAATTTCTTAGTAATTTACCAGCACATCTGTCTTTAACTTAAAAAAATCATCAGCTGTTACAAAAAGATTTGTAATGAGAAAAATATTACAAGATGTGATTGGCACGTACCTGTGCAATACTTTTACCCTGTATTTATCCACACATGGACAGAGAGAGTATTGGTTAAATTGTATACACACACACACACACACACACACACACACACATGTACATACACACACAGACACACACGCACACGCACATGTACATACACACCCTCTTAAACTAACTTCACATTTTCCAGCTGCGACCTTCAAAGCGAAGTGCTGTAAACGAAGGAAAGCTTTTTTTTTTTTTTTTTCAGAGATACTTTTCTAATTAGGTGCTTCTGCAGAAAGACGCACGCCATCGCCGCTGCTTCAAAGCTTTCCGAAAGCTCTTCTCCTCCTTTTCTCGTGCTAATGAAAGACACCACGCTCCGCAAACACGCTTAATGAAGAGCTCTCCAACCGCTCTGTAAATGAGACAAAGCGCGGCTCTCGTTACGGTGAGTAAATAATATTTCAAAAGCACTCGTTCGCTTCAGTGCTTTTTTCTTTAGGGGTCTACCTGCAGGTCACCTGGAATAACGTATCCTTCACGCTGTGTTAATTCAGCAGCAGAACAGCAGGAAACACTTATAGTACGATCGTCACGGTTTCCCCTGACAGTTCCACTCCACACCACCAGAGGGACCCGTCACCTCGCTACGAGGCCACGTCCCAGTCACCTGATGCCACTCTCACCTGATGTTCATTACTTCCTCGGTTACGCACTGTTTCTGAGCACGCTATTCGATCCACCGTGTATGCGCAAACAACGCCACAACAGTCGCTGCGTCTCAGTTTGCGTACTATCCGTCCTAAATAGTACCCAAGATTACAATTAGCGTGTCCCAAATCGTAGCATATTGAAATGAGGATCATCCCAAATGCTCTACTATTTCCGGTAGATTTTGAAATGTAGATCCGTGGACACTTTTTCAGCTAATATTACCCACAAGTCCTTGCGCTCGGGATGGAGGAGGAGTTATGTGACGGTTTGCTTTTTCTGAATTCAAGGACGCGTTTTAGAGAGGCGTAAACGAAACAGGGAAAAAATAAATCAAAGGAATGGTAAATGAAATGATTATAGTATAAACAATAGAAGGAATAATGGAGGACGAAAAGCTGAAACGCAGCGAGGAGTTTGTTTACGGTGGCGGCGTGCGTAACTAGGCAACAACGTTCTCTTACGGTGCATGACGTGTTAGTTAGCATGCTCCAGTACTTGCATACTCTTTTGCTACACACTCAAAAGTATGTACTTCTTCTTCACAGAAAGACTACAAAGGAAATCCTACAATACGCACAATGCATAAACTTTTAACATTAAAAACTTTCATTATTAAAGGCATAATGTTAAAAAAAAGTACCCATATCTCCATTTTTTTCATTACGGCATATCATATCTACCATTTAAGCGATCTAATTCCAACAAGCAAATGTTTTTTTTTCTTTTTTCTTTTTTTATCCTGACCTATTAGCATGAATGTTGTTGGATTATTCAACTCAAAATGAAATCTTTATTATGAAATTGGTTTAATAACAATATTTTATTAGTTTCTCTGCTGTTTAATGCAAAAAAAAACTGCATATATTTATAAATACAGTAGATTTAAATCCATCAGACATTCCAGGTAATTAAAGGGGATTTGCCATGGTAACCTGTGCTATTCCTAGCATTCATTTTGCTAATTGCCAAATGCTAATTCAAGCGTATTTCCTGTGTGTGCGCTACATCTACGCTGCATTTTCATCAACAGCAATGCAAAATCTCATCTCCACGCTACAACTCGACCAAAAATAAAACAATCCTGTTGCAATCCTGTTTTTAATTTGCATTTTCCCTGTTGAAGAGGTAGACCTGTCAATCACACTCCGTGGATGGGAGTATGACAGCCGACAGTCGTGCATTCTTGGTTGGCAGGACTGTGTTTTCGCCGGTGAAATGAATTGTTTAAAGCATTTATATGAATCTCTAGTAAGCTAAACATTTTCTAATTACATTTACCTCACTTGGATGATGCTTTTATGCAAAGTGATTTGCAATTGAGACGGGAGTCAAGTGAGCAGTTGAGGGTCATGCTACAAGGCTCAACAGTGGGGACTTGGAGATTTGAGATGCTGGGATTTGAGCTTACAACCTTCTCATCAGGAGCCCAATGACGTCACCATTAAGCCACCACTCTCCAACTAGTGACACTGAATAATACAGTGAGGGGAAATAAGTATTTGGGCACTTTTTGTAATTTAATAAACTTCCAGTTCATATATCTACTTTCAAATGTACACACGTAATGTCTTTAGTTTTTGTACTTATAAATGTGAACAAAAAGTTATATATTAATGAGCGCAAAGATATATTTAAATAATGAAATGAATAGGCATAAAAGCTTTACTTTAACATTATTGTAAATTTTTCAGTTTAATTTTAATTCAGTTCCTTTTCCAGTTCTCGTTTTCAGTTATCTTTTACGACCTCTTGCCCTTGCCTGTCTGGCCTGTCTGGGCCGATTCTCCTCTGAACAGTTGGTACTTTCTCCAAAAATATACAACTCCTTAAGATCAAAAATTCATTTCCCCATTTTCAAACACTCTGCTCTTCCTCAAATTTGAACTGCTATGTTCACAGGACAGTTAGTACATTAGTAAATCCTGATTTTCTCCATAGCTGTTGTTTGCACTTACAGCCTTGAGACGTCTACGGAAGGAGTAATTAGCTTTCTGCAGCATCGTGGTCCAATTTTGGCCCATTCTTCTCAGCAAGTTATAAGGATCCCTCTGATGGACTCACAATTTCAAAATCCCTCACAAAATTTCACTGGCATTCAGGTCAGAAGATTGACTCGGCCTTCTTGAGTTATTGTGGCTATGTGTTTGGGGTCGTTGTCTTGTTGAAACGTCCATCTTCTTCCCAGACTCAGTTTCTTGGCCAATGAGATTAAATTCTCCTGTAATATATCCCAGTACATCGCTCCAGTCATGTTTCCTCCGATGCCGTGTAATGCCCCAGTACTGTCTGCAGAGAAGCATATCATGATGCTCCCACCCCCATGCTTCACTGTGAATATCATGGTGTACTTGGGATCATACACGCAACCCTTCATTTTTTCAAAAATGACAAACTGAATTGTTGCCAAAGAGTTCTATTTTTGTTTCATCTGACCAGTGAATATATTGTTCCAAAAGAGTTCTGTGCAGCATCTATATATAGAATTTGATTCATTATATATTATGTAATATATATTTATTATATATTATGTAACCTTTATATATATATATATATATATATATATATATATATATATATATATATATATATATAAAGACAGATACAAAAGAGATTTTGTGTGTGTAAATCTGAAGTGGATATATGAACTGGATGTATATTAAATAACAAAAACAAAAGTGTCTGAATACCTACTGCGCCTGACTGCATGATGCCGTAACTGAAATACTTAAATGTCACAAAATACTGTATGTTGTGTGGTGATGTCATGACACACGTGTGCAGTACAGATAGGGAAGTGTCGTAAGGCGTAAAAAAATAAGCGTACGCAACAGCTGCAGTGCAAATCAGGCAGACACAGTGCTTCTCATTTCCTCCTTGGGAGGTAGTGGAGCAAGAATGTAAGAAAAAGAAAAAAAGGACAGTAGAACTCGAGGACAAATCGAGGTATTTACCAAATGCTATGTCGCTGTTCACTGAAGCGCCACTTTAAAGCAACTTTAGATTCACCGACAGATGACGTTTACCAGCTGTATTAACTCTATAACTTGTTAGCCTACATGATTACACACTAAATTATCCTTAAATCATTACTGCATGTGATTCTGCTCATTCGGACATCTCTGTTTTGAAACCAAGCCAACTGACTTTCATGCAAGGATTTTATTTGTACCTATTGTTAATCTAAGTAAGATGATTACTTTTATATTTGTGGTTCTTATTATCATATCATTTATAGTCATTTGTGTTTTTTTGGGAGAGGTGGACAATTTATACTGTAGGCTCACGTCATGCAGCAAACTAAAAAAAACCTTCCGTGAAGGAAGCACATGTCTCTGCTTGATCCAAAAGCCTCATCTCTCCTCATTCCTCGATTCCTCTGCATGCCTTTGGACTTTGATCGATTTCTGGGTCACAGGCTGAAGGATGTAGGATCGAGGGATCAGGAAGGCATCAATTAGAGGTTTGGTATGTACTCGATATACGTCCGGTTTCCATTCAAAATTCAAGTTTGCTTGACCATTCTGTATACCCAAAAAACAAATATCCAAGACAATGACAATAACATTGTCTTGGATATTTGTTTTAGGGTACACAGAATGGTCAAGCAAACTCTTCAGAGATGTAAATGATGTGAATGTGAGATGTAAATGTGAGCCTTTTTTCTTTTTTTTTCTGTTTCTACTCCATATGCTCATATATACTACACACTGTAGGTTTTTACAAACACCCAATTCACCTGTTTGTAAAGTGAATTCTGGCAAAATATATCCATGTATATAATAAAGAGGTAGTCGTAACCAATCAGACTCTAGTTTGACTGGTTAAGTTGTAACCAATCAGACTATGGTTCCCACCCACAACACACCTGTAACCAATCAGATTGTGGTTCCCACCCACAACACACCCATAACCAATTAGACTTTGGTTACCATTACCCCTTATTATTTGGAGCATAGTTCCAGCCCATAATACAGCTGTAACCAATCAGATAGCAGTTCCTTCCCACAAGACAGTGGTGACAATTCAGACAAAAGTTTCATTTTGCAATACAATGTTAACCAAGTGGACTCTAGATCCCTTCTATAATACAGCTGTAACCAATCAGACAAGAATTCCTACCCACAATACAGCCATAACCAATCAGACTTCAGTTCCTTCCCACAATAAAGTTACAGCCCATGGGATTGCAGTTCCCACCCACAATACAGCTTTAGCCAACAGGATTTCAGTTCACGCCCACAATACAACTACAGCCAATCAGACCACAGCTCCCAACCAGAATACCACTTTAAGAAATCGATGGCATACCCTGCCCAAAATGCCATGATAATCAGTCAGATTACAGTTCTTACCCACAGTACAGCTGTAACCAATCAGACCGCAGTTCCTGCTCCCAATGCCCCTGTAACCAACTGGACTGCAGATCACACCCCAAAATATCCAATCGGACTTCAGTTCACACCCAAAAAAAATGCCACTGTGACCAGTTGGATTGCAAGTCCCGCCCCACTGCCATTTAACCAATTGCAAAGTTTTAAACAAAGACATGGCTCAGGTTCTGGAAGGATTTCCATTCTGCTGTTTGGACAATCAATGTAAAATGGATTTGATGAAGTTCCAAGATAAAAGAGATAAAGTTTGATCGATCTTTCTTGTCAGTGCATTGTGCTCATGCCTATCGCTAATATACTGAGCAACAACAAAATAACTTGTTCAGTCAGGAGAGCATATTTCTCTTATACATCATCATCATCTCACGGTCCATTTGTCAAGTCGCTTCAATGTAAACTGATTTGCACGATTTCTTGGCAGAACAACAACAAAAGCACTTCCACATACTTCACAGTCCGCTAAGCGGTACTGCGACTATACACTCTGCCCCCGTTTACCGCGTCACACACTCACCAAGGCGCAGTAGGTCTCGGGCGGGTCTCCACAGGTGATGTCTGGAGGGTCAAGGGTCACCTTCAGGTACTGGGTCATGTCGGCGGCCTCGGGCTGGCAGGCCATGTAATCCCAGGTGAGTCCATCGTCCGTGTAAACCTGCGACTTGCACATGTCGTAGTGGCCCCATGTGGTGGGGTAGTGCTGCATGGCCAGTCCAAAAAAACACGGCCAGGCCGCCTGGAGGGCCACCATCAACCACACACGCATGGCTGCCTGAGCGCGGATGAACAGATCAAGCAAATACAGATAGAGAGAGAGTGTGTGAAGGTGTGTTCAGAGGGCCGAGTTTATGAAATAATCCGAGTTTTAGCAAGCAGAGGGTGCCAAAGGTGAGGGAACATGCCAGCTTCTTCTACGCACTCTCTTTATACGGATCCGCAGGGAGAACCGAGGGCGATAAACAGAGTGAGAGAGAGAGAGAGCGAGGGAGACGTCTGATATGAGTCGTCTTCTGTGGGCCGATACTTTTGATGGACAGCCGTCTCAGCTTTGCTTTCTGTCAATCATCCTCCTCTTCCTGTCCGTCGTTCTATGAGGAGAAAGCAGAGAAAAGAAAGAAGCAGAGAGTGAGAATGCGACAAGGGAATAGAACAAGAGACAGAGAGCGAGAGCGAGGGAGAGAGAGAGAGAGAGAGAGAGAGAGAGAGAGAGAGAGAGACCACTTGGGGGTCTTATCCACCTCGCTGAGAAATCTCGCATTTCAAAGAGGCCATCAAAGAGAACGTGATCCGTGGCTTTCACATTACACACGCCATTCCCGTCCATAGCTATCCATCTCACACACACACACACACACACACACACACACACACACACACACACACACACACACACACACTTCTTACTTCCATATGACACCCAAATGGAATTAGGTCTTCGCCTACAGTATATGAAAAGTCTTGAAGGGTGAGATTTGAAAAGGAAAATGTTGTTTACACTCTGTTTATGCAGGTAAACGATGATTCGCTTAATAGAGGGCAAATCCTTCAGGTTACATGTATAAAAGTTACTATAGTAACACTATATCTGGAACCTGACTGCAATCTACACACACACACACACACACACACACGCAGAGGGTACAAAAGAGCGTAACGAAGTGTGTGAGGGTGGAATGGAGAGTGCTAAACTCTGAAAGAATGTTCTTGTATGGCTTTTTCCATCCAACCCGATTATGACCCTGTTGACCCAGCATACTGGTCCTTTTCCTCCTCTTCCTGTTTTTATGAACCCTCACGCTTTCTGCAAATTGTTTGCACCTGCTACTCTTCCCACTTTCCTTATTTGGTCACAACTTCCTGTTCAACACAACAAAATCATGGGTCATGTGATTAACAACACCACCCTGGGAAATACATTCATCACACGTATCACCCATGTTTAAAGTTTTATAAATATTTGCTGCCTCGTAACTGAGGAACATGAAATAAAGTCATTATATAATTTGGCACTGTGCTACCACCCCATTACCACACAACCATGTGGTTTCCATGGTTACGTCCATACACTGTAGCCTGTCAATCATTTATTCTATGCTATTTAATAGTAAAAAATTGTAAAATATAACAATATTAACTGTAAAAATGTTTCTCTCGAACAAAGGAGGACAAATCATTAAAGAAATCAAACGATTTCTGTTCCTATTGAAATCTGACAGGAAAGTGGAAAGAATTTGTTTGCTTGTTTGTTTGTTTGTTTGTTTGTTTGTTAGTTAGCATTACCTCATGAATCAGAAAAGAAAGGCAAAATATCTTATACTAAAATTTGAGAAATGCAAGCTAGCATTGGGTCAACACAGATCATGCCTAAACCGGTATTTATGTTCGTCGTCATGGTTACACTTCATTAAGCTTATATAGTATCAGGAGCCTTGATTTATAAGTGATTTAGATTTAGGGTTGTGTTTAAAAAAATATATATACAATTACTCCATTTAAATGGAAGAACCAGCTGATAATGTAGCAAGGATGTTATTAAGTAAGAATTAACACACTCTGTGTCGTGCTGTTACAGGAAAATAATCAATGGCACGTTGGTGTGAAGAAGCCGAGTTACTGTTACCATCCCAAAGTAATTTACTTTCCTACAGCAGCACATCCTGAAGTGTTTTATTCCTCTTATACCACAGCAAGTTGTTAACGATTACATTTAGTTAGTTATTAAAGGCGACAAGTCATACTTTTTATCCATTTGTAGTTACATTTAATATTGTGGAATGTCCACGTAATGTAACGTAAGTCCTCACTTACATTACAGGAGCTAAAAGCAGACGTTCCCTCACCAGCCTCTCTTTTTTCACTCTCCTGAAGTGAATAAGACAAAAATACACAAAACTCCTCTGTCCTGAAGACGCCGGGGTACCTCTGACACTGGAGACTCCTTCCATCTCATTATAGAAATCTTTATATCAACGATTACACTTTTTTTTGTAAAATCTGTTTATGTGGAGTGTCTGCTGTACAAGCAGCTTATTTCTGAGTTTCAGATTAAACAGTGAATAATGTTATAAGTGTAACAGTTAATATGAGTATAAATATAATAGTGCTGGGGAAGGTGTTAATCTCTTGCAGGTCTCTAAATCACACACGCCACTGTTAAACGAACACTCGCACCGGCTGCTCGGATTGAATCATTCATGTCTCTGCTGTTTGTTTGCTGTCTCTGTATTTTCATGTGTAATTAAGCTGAAATGATTCCCTGTCAGCTCGCGTTTACAGCACGCTGTTAAAACACTAATTGTCCTTTTATCGCACTTTAAGGGAACGACTGCAATTAGACAAATAAAGAAGGAAGCAAAATTGTTTTTTTATCAGGCGTGTAATTTGAGCGTTCGCATCGTAAAAGTGAATTGCTCTCAGAGCCGAAACAAGACGACGACACAATGAGAGCTCAGGAACAAAAGAGTGAAGAAAAGTGAATTAATGTGCAAGGCATTCAGCTTATAATCAGCCCTCATA
The DNA here is from genome assembly GCA_037576815.1 of Pangasius larnaudii. NCBI lineage: Eukaryota > Metazoa > Chordata > Actinopteri > Siluriformes > Pangasiidae > Pangasius > Pangasius larnaudii. The sequence goes on from CM074916.1 coordinate 29,526,621, forward strand.
CTCGCTGTGAATGAACACGACCTCTACTGTGTGTGTGTGTGTGTGTGTGTGTGTGTGTGTGTGTGTGTGTGTGTCTGTGTGTGTGTGTGTGAGAGAGAGAGAGAGAGAGAGAAACTGGAAACTCTAGAGAAACTGGAATGTCACAATCAGGTATAATGAACTTTAGTGCTGGTTAATCAGTCCCATCACACACACACACACACACACACACACACACACACACACACACACACACACTATTCGGTCACAAATTATTACTTTTAATTTAATTTGTTATTTATTTTTATTTATTTGTTACACTTTCAGTCTGTACGTATTTACGTTTTACCCTTTTTGCAGATATTTTGTGTTTATTATTTTATTTTCATTATATTCAATATTTATTTTATTATATTTTAGATTTTATTTTTAAGTTATTATAATATTATTTAATATTTTTTCTCTCTCCATGTTTACAAGGATATGCAAGGCTATAAATATATGCTACAAATCTAAATTTATTTAAAAAAATATTTAATATTTACTTTTTCCGTAAATATTTTGGTATGATTTTATTGTTTTATTTTTTATTATAGTTACCATTTCATTTTATTTCCCTATATATTTTATGTTTATTTTGTATTATTTTAAAGTTGTATTCTTCTGTCTCTACATGGATATAAATATAAAAATTATTTATTTTTTATGTTTTATATTTTTATTTATTTGTTTATTTATTATTATTATTATTATTAGTAGTAGTGGTAGTTGAATTTTAATCTCTCTCTCTCTCTCTCTCTCTCTGCCTGTCCAGTTCTTCTCTCCCTCTGTTTTTTTCCCTAACACAGTGAGATTATGTCTATTAATCACTTTCCATGAAGCTCATCATCTAATTGGTGTCATTTCTCTCTCTGTCCATCTTTCTCTTCCTTTCTCTCCATTACTCTCCGCCTCCCTCTATCTCTCCCTCCATCTCTCCCTCCGTCTCCCTCTCTGTGCGTCTGCCCCCTCACCCTGCTCTTATTAAATCTGGTGGATCTAATCAGGCTCTCCATCCATCGCACTGTAATGTGCATGGTGATGGATGTGATGGGTGTTAATAGGACACTGCCGTGCTCTCAGATTCATAAAAAAATTGACCTTTCCTGATGCAGCCGTATTCGTAATCGCTCGGCCTGTGGCTGATAAAGAGTGATGATGTGTTCAGAGTTGATTTCTTTAGAGTTAAAAAAAGTTTAAAAAACAGTGTGATGTCAAATACAGTTGAATTTAAAAAAAAAAAGATCAGACTGATCTGAGAACTGTATGAGTGGGCGTGGCCTAATATCCGATCTTGATTGACAGCGCTCTGAGACTTCGTCTGCCGCGCTACTCAAATTACTAAACACAGCGGCACACAATCAGGAATCAACTACCATGTAGCAATTACAGAGTTATGCTGTAGCTATGACCGCTGGGTTAGCATTTGCTCCCTAGGTTAGCTTTCACACACTAGGTTAACGTTCACTCCTTAGGTTAGCTTTCACTCCCTAAGTTAGGTTTTGTTCACTAAGTTAGCTTTCACTTGCTAGGATAGCTTTTACTCACTAGACTAGCTTTCATTCTCTAGGTTAGCTCTTGCTCACTAGGTTAAGTTTTACTTACTAGGTTAGCTTAATACTCACTAGACTAGCTTTCATTCTCTAGGTTAGCTCTTGCTCACTAGGTTAAGTTTTACTTACTAGGTTAGCTTAATACTCACTAGACTAGCTTTCATTCTCTAGGTTAGCTTTCACTCAGTAAGTTAGATTTCATTCTTTAGGTTAGCTCTCGCTCACTAGGTTATGTTTCACTTGCTAGGTTAGCTTTTACTTGCTAGGTTAGATTTTACACACAAGATTAGCTTTCACTCGCTATGTTAGGTTTTACTTGCTAGGATTATTTTGCTCACTAGTTTCCTTCTCTCTTGCTAGGTTTCCTCCACAAATGCCCTGAGCTTAGCCCTTAAATGGCTCTTTAACAAAGAGAGGTTCTGATGAAATTCATGTCCGTGTTGGAAAGCCACTATTTTTTTTTCTTATTTATTTTTACCACAGACTGTAACTACATGGATTTGCGTTAAGTAAGCTGGACAAGTGAATTTTTTAGCTAGCTTGTTAGCTAATGTCAAGTTTATTATTTAATTTATCATAATATTAGTATCATATCATCATAATATAACATCCTATTGAACTCTCCGACATAAGCAGAGCAGCACTGAGAATAACCGCAGCATCAAATCACATTAAATATTATAGAAATAAAACTGAAACAGAAAAGCACATGTTGTAAGATACTCCATTTCCATTCCACTAAAAAAAGGCATAATGTTTTCTAAAGTCAGAGGATGTGAACATAGTCAAAATTTTGCTCATCAGCATGTCGTTGGCACAATTTTTCATACCATGTTCACACAGGAGACAGACAGAGAGAGTAGAGACAGAGAGAGAGAGAGAAAGAGAGAGAGAGAGAGAGAGAGAAAGACAGATTGAGAGTGTTTGGGTGAGAGACACTGACACACAGAGAGAGAGAGAGAGAGAGAGAGAGATTGAGAGTGTTTGGGTGAGAGACTGAGACAGAGAATTAGAGCGAGAGAGAGACAGATTGAGAATGTGTAGGTGAGAGACACTGACACTGAGAGAGAGAGAGAGAGAGAGAGACAGATTGAGAATGTGTGAGTGAGAGACACTGAGACAGAGAGAGAGAGAGAGAGAGAGACAGATTGAGAATGTGTGGGTGAGAGACACTGACACTGAGAGAGAGAGAGAGAGAGAGAGAGAGAGAGAGAGACAGATTGAGAATGTGTGGGTGAGAGACACTGACACTGAGAGAGAGAGCGAGAGAGAGAGAGAGAGAGAGAGAGAGAGAGAGCAATTTTTCAATTATTCTGTATATAGTGCCTGTATATTGTCCTTAATCTATATACATCATTTGCACTATTTTTTATTTTATTTTATTTTAATCTATTAATGTTTTATTTTAGTTAGTTTTGTCTTTTTATTAAATCTCCTGGTTTTACATTACCCTTCCTTTGTACTTGCTTTGGCAATACATATGTACAATTATTTGTCATGCCAATAAAGCACATGAAGACTGAAAACTGAGAGAGAGAGAGAGAGAGAGAGAGAGAGAGAGAGAGTGTGTGTGTGTGTGTGTGTGTGTGTGTGTGTGTGTGTGTGTGCGTCTGTGTGTGCACGAGCAAGTGAGTGTATCGAGCCGGCCGTGATACAGGGACAGATAAGGCTCAGTCTCAGATTAAAGCTCACACGCCGTGGCTCGTTATCACTCTCGCTCTGCTGGAACACACACTGCTTCCTCACACAACCACGTAAACACACACACACACGCTGTGATGATCGCCTCCCTCCCCATCTGTTAGCACTAACACACAGTACTGTATGAGTGTCTGAGGTTTTCTGTCACCCAGATCATCCTGGAATGTCGAGTAGCTGAGGCTTCCTGCCAGTTCTGACTGAACGCCACGTGACCTGATTGATTATTACATGTTTTTGAAAATCAATCTATCATAAATAACCCTTTTAACAACATACGAAATAGCAAAATTACATCCTCTAATAATCCACTGGCGTCTGTATACTCTGTAGATCATGTTCTTTGTGTTCACTAGTAACCACGGTTAGCAGGCAGGCACATAAACTAGCCGTACGCTAAAACACACATCCAGCTTAATCTAATGAGACAGGTCTGAGGTCAGATAATCAGATAATTGAGGGGTCAGTGATAAGCTTTAACCCTTAAGAACTGGAGTCATTTCCAGGGATAGCGGTGTATGTTAGCATTGCAGATGAATCATCTCTTTTGTGTAAGCAGATGACAGCTGATATAAATGTGCTAGCAGAACTGCAGTCCCCTAGTCAGACCACAGTTCCCGCCTACAATGCCAGGGTAACCAATCAGACAACAGATTTCACATCCAATACCACTGTAACCAATCACACCACAGTTCCCACCACACTGTAACCAATCAGACCACAATCAGACCACAGTTCCCACCACACTGTAACCAATCAGACCACAATCAGACCACAGTTCCCACTACACTGTAACAATCAGACCACAATCAGACCACAGTTCCCACCACACTGTAACCAATCAGACCACAATCACACCACAGTTCCCACTACACTGTAACAATCAGACCACAATCAGACCACAGTTCCCACTACACTGTAACAATCAGACCACAATCACACCACAGTTCCCACCACACTGTAACAATCAGTCCACAATCACACCACAGTTCCCACCACACTGTAACAATCAGTCCACAATCACACCACAGTTCCCACCACACTGTAAC
>CM074916.1:29534752-29549664 GCA_037576815.1 Pangasius larnaudii
TATCTATCTATCTATCTATCTATCTATCTATCTATCTATCTATCTATCTATCTATCTATCTATCTATCTATCCTTTCTGCACATGCTGTTTGCAGTGAAAGATGAAACGAAAGCCCAGTGAGACACGGCAGCGTGCGATGTCCTACAGTGATCTGAAACCTGACCCCAGCAGCCAATGTTATAAAAAGATGCTAACAATAAACATTTAGCCAAAGCGGAAGAAGCCATAAAAGCCAAACCCACCTGCAACGCAGGATTTATAACGGGTCATAAATCTGAAATGATCAATAAAGTGTTAAGTGCCGTCCACAAAGCAGATGTGCTCCGGTGGCTGCACTTACTCGCTGCCTGGCGTTGTGTCTGAAGACACGTATCCATTCGTTTCAGATCAATGATGGGGTTAAATATCAACAGGACACAGAAGGAAAACGGTTTCATACAGCAGTGTTTATTATATCGATGATACATCATAGTACGCTGAAGTAACAGGTGTTTCTTAAAAATAATCAAATTAAATAAATAAAATATTCACATGACTCACTCATTGACTTGCAGTAAGCGCTTTATCCTGGTCAGGGTCGTGGTGGATCCGGAGTCTATCCCGGGAAGACGGGGCATGAGGCGGGAACGCACCCTGGCTGGGACACCAGTACATCACACATCACTCTTTTACTAATTTATCTGGGGTCAGTTTTTTTTTTTTTTTTTTTTTTATTGAAAGAAAGAAAGAAGAAAAGAAAAAAGAAAGAAGAGAGTGGAAGAAAAATATAGCAGTGTGAAAGAAAACAAATGAAAGGATAAAAGAAAGAGAGTGTGAAAGAAAGAAGGAAAGTAATGAGAAGGAAAGATAGAACAGCGTGAAAGAAAAAGAATGAAACGAAAGAAAAAAAGAAAGAAAGAAAGAAAACAAATGAAAGAAAGACATGCAAATGAAAAAGTAAATAGGGAGAAAGCAGGGTCAGTATTAGTATTACTGTCTCTCTCTTTCTGTCTGTCTCACACTGTCTCTCTCTCTCTCTCTCTCTCTCTCTCTCTCTCTCTGCATCTCTCGGAGTTTTTTTTTTCTAAACAACCCCAGCAGCACTTTTCCAAATTGAAATATCATATTAAGTAAAAACAATACCCGAGCAGGAATTACAAGGCAGCGTAATCCAAAAAGTGTGTGATTGGGAGAGGATTATGAAGAAGCCAGCGGCGAGGTGGATTTACTCACGAGCTGGAGAAGGATTTTCAGCATGGCCGGGGATTTAGCGCTGTCCTACCTCGTGATGTTGTGTCCCTTCGTCACAGATTTTAGATTTGATTTCACCCCTTCTAACCAGTAGGCGTGGTGAGAATCACCTGGATACCGTCTTATGCATGCTGAGACCTTCAACAATGTCAACCATGCGACCATATGATGTAATGTTTGATATAAACTCCGTTTCATCATACAGCCATAGTTCCCTTTCTCCTTCCCTTCCTTGCCTTGTACACATCAAACCTCATGTACACCTTCTGGAGCTACCTACAGCTTGTGAGTATGCTCCGAGCTGCAGGTACCCTCTCCTCCACATCTGGAAATCGACTCCTGTCATCTCCTGTCATTTCTTCATTGATGCAGTAAACATAGTTTGTACTTTTTGTAGTAATGTGGCTACCAGCTCGTGTTGGGTTCCCTTGTTTGTTTTCTAGCCTTGCTATCTTTAATTACTGCTCTGTCTGTAGCACTCACCTCTCATTTCCTCACCGGGTGCGTCTTCAGCCTTTGTAGATGCATCGTTGGGTGACTCTCTCTCTCTATTCTGGACTCTCCACCACTAATCTTGTGGATTTTGCTGGATTCCTCTAACATAGACTTGGGTTTCCCATTTATCCCCCCCGTATACATGTTGAGTGGGGCCTCCCTTGGCACTACCTGACTGTGGCTAACTCACCTAGCATGGATGAGTGGCCACTTCAACACAGTGAGGGTGTCCACAGTTAAGCTGGAACACCGTGCACCATTTTCCCAATCCTTCATACAGTCCAGGCCAGGGTTGCTCTGTAGGCCTGCGACCAATGAAGCCCTGGAGAGAAGACCACAAGCCTCCACCATTAGTCAAATGGAGTCTGCCAATGAAGGGTGTGGGCTGCTGGCAGGATGCTTTACAGCTGAAAACATTGCTCAATGGGCAGCAACTACATTAGACCAGTGAGCCTTGACGACAATCTTGCAGGGGGGGACAAATTTCAGTTCCACAGTTGGCCCCCTTTTCGAGGTTTAGCACCTTGATCATTTCAGACCCCAGCAAGTTTGCCAGCAAGTGCAATATAACAAAAAATAAGGTCCTCCGCAACGGACTTCCCACATCAGAAAAAAAGGGTGGTGGATTCTGTCTGCTTCTAGATTTGAGACGGCCAGTCTGTGCAGTGCATATTTTCATGTTCCAATCACTATGGAGGACAGATGCCTTTTGAGGCAAAGTCCAACGTCCTACACTTCGGCCTCATTCTAGCACCATGGGTGTTCTTGAGATTGCATGCAGGGAACCATGAAGCCCCTGATTTGGAAGACTGGCTCCTATGTGCCCGTGGATGTGGCTGCCAATGGAGGGTGTCACATCACCATGGATGGTGTCTCGCTGGATTCTCACAAACTTGTCACAGCCTTTCTGAAGGGTGTGATGCTCTCCCAAGAGCCCAGTGTGGGATCTCTCTGTTGTACTTAACATCCCACCAGCCCCACCCCAACTGAGCCCATGCAGGATGCCGAGCTGCCGAGTCTCTATAAAGACTGACGTTTTGCTAGCGATCACTCAGTGAGAGAATGACATGCCTTGGTGATAAGCTAACCTTGCATGCTCTGGTGGATGGCTGACTCCAGAGTGGCCTTGTGGCTGAACCCTGGAATTCTCCCTGAAGTCATATCTTTTGTTTATAATGATGGAGAAGCTGCCCAGTTTCTTTTAGCTTTTCCCAGTACACACTCTATGGTACAATTAGGACCAGACTGCAGCGATTCGATCATCAGATCAGTTGTTCGCCTATCATGAACAGTTACAAGGGGTGCCACCGTCTAAGCAGAGGCTGGCTCAGTGGGTGTGGACATTATCACCACGGCCTGTAGGTGGGATAGACACCTGACGCCCAACCTGACATGCTATTCCATGAGGAGCATCTCCAGGAAGTCTGCACTGCTGCCACCTGGGAGTCATGATGTCCCTTCATTCATTCATTCACTGCCATTTTGTCATGGCCAGGGAACTTGCACGCATCAGCGACCCCTAGAACTATGACGGCGGTAGCTTAGGCAAAGCTCACTGCAGTCGTACAGGTCGAAGGGCGGAAGCCTGAAAAAAACGAGAACCACCAGTCCCTCCACATTTATATACTATAAATATAAAAGAAATATTATGAATAAAAATGATTTAATTGATACATAAAGAATGCACTGGTTATGACTAATATGAAATATATATATATATATATATATATATAATTTGGGGAATTTGACCAAGTCTGTGTATTGATAATGAAATTATTAAATAAATAAATAATTATTAAATAAATAATTGCTTGTGCAGAAATTTGCCGGGAGTTGGAATCCAAAAACACATACTGTTGCTTATAGTTTAATATGTTGCATGGTCACAGCTGTGTGTGTGTGTGTGAGTGTGTGTATATATATATACACTGCGTGCTTACAGAAGCAAATCAGGCTGCTAACGATAATGATGACGAATCTCTCAGCCAAGGAGCTGGTCGTCTAAATTAAGTTTTGTCAATAATGTTCCTCCAATTTATCTTCTCAGGAGATCTGAACAGAAATATTGGTTACAGTAAGCGGCTGGCGGCGAATGATTTCTCTCGGCTTATTTACAGTAACGTCATTAGCATACAGGGGGACATATTGGTTACTGCATTGGATATTGGATTCAGACGCGTTATACAGAGACATGTTTCTGCTCTTAATCCGCCACTCTGGCTACATGACCACACACTCATTCGATTGCTCGGTTATAAACAAGAGAACGATGCTGAGAGGAAGCAGGCCACTGGTTTATGGTCTGAATGGAGCGGAGGGATGATACATCTGTGTGACTATATCCTGTGATAAAATCTCAATTACTTACCATTAAAATTGTGCTTTGCTGATGTTTAAGCTGGAATGTTGTTTCTAAACTCAGTGAGTCACTTCAGAGGTTTCTAAAACCGATGGTTTTACTCTAAAGAATGAAAATAAAAATGGTAAAATGTTTTAAAATGGCATCAAACCTGTCTAGTGTCATTTTTGGTTTGGTTTTTTTGTATGTAAGTAGAAAAAAAGGGTTACTAAGGTTTCTAAGAGCATAATTAATGAAGTAAATAAATCAAATAAAAAAAAACAAAATAAATAAATAATCAACTATGTAACTAATTAATTTATTAAATATGTAAATGCACAAATTAATTATTATAATAAATAATTATATTAATTTTACATTTACAATTGTGCTAGGAATATTAAAAAATTAAAGTGTTTTTAAAAAAACACTGAAGTGTTTTATTATTGAAGTGTATTATTTAATACAAATTATTATTATTATTATTATTATTATTATTACTGATTAATCTGTGGCATTTCACTATATATATATATATATATATATATATATATATATCAGTGTCAATCAGGAGGGTTTGTTCATCGTTATCAAAGTGTTTCATGGTTAAATCACACACAGCTTCAACACGTCCCTGTGGATATCCTCCAGTTTGATGGCAGGAAAACATGAGTCTTCCTTAATTTCAGGTAAAATTCGGACAAGTGCATTTACTGGGTAAACAAACCTTTTATTTCCCGCAATACTGACAATGCAGACTTTAGTGTAGAGATCACTCCACAGGCCTTCATCCTGCACACCTGCCCTTATAAGAATGAAATAAAATAAATAAATAAATAACAACAATAATAAAAACTTCCATGACAGAAACACTTGTTTAATTTTTTTTTTTTTATCAAACCCTGGAAAAGTCTGGAACGTGAGGATTTCCACGTCTTTTCCAGGAGTGTGGGAACACCCACGTCATCACACATTTGACCTTTCCATAAAAAGAAAAAAATGGAAATATAATACAATAATAATAATAATAGAAAATAATATAACTGATTAGATATATTTGATTCACTCCCTTTAGCCCACATTTATCTATATAAATATTTTATAGTGTGATGATAACTTTTCCAAAAAACTTCACCAGGTTTGAAATTTTCCCTGTCTGTCTGTTCCAGGATTCTGGAAACTTTAAAATTTTTCCTATTTAAAATAAAAAAAAAAAAGCAAAAGCCATGTATAAAGTCAGGTTACAGTCTACACACACTCGGCTGTGACGTACCTGCGCCCTGAAAGAGAAAGAGTCTGGCGTCTCTGGGAGCGCTGTTTACACTCGGCAGTACAGCGCCACAGCAACGTCTCCCGCTGGTTTGTTTGAGTCGTTCGATGATGTCATAGTTTGGTTCTAACGTTAGCTCGGGTGTTCGTTTCTATTAATAGGTATTTTTCTTACCTTCATAGTTGCGTATGTACGATGAAGCATTCGGTCTGACGCTTTTCTCCAGCTTACTAAAAGCAGCCTTGCACGTGTTCTTACATAAACGATGAACGTTTATTATGTTGGCGTTTATTTTCGGGAGCTCCTGCAGACACCGGGCGTAAAAAACAGCGACACTGGCGCTCTAGTGGACGATCCGGAAGCTGAAGTGTCGCTCCGGTTATAATGCGGAAGTGTTTCTGTAAGCAGCCCACTGTAAATCATGCAAAATCAATTCTCTTTCACATTCCTACAAATGATCTTTAATCAGATTTGTTCCGCAACATTCATGGCAAAATGCTGCCATGACTTTCCCAGGTTCTGAAAAGGAAAGGAAATTTTTATTGCATTTTCTGTACTTTTTCCACTGAAATAATTACTCAATTTTTCCAATTAAAATTAAAATTTTATAAATTTAGGCGATAAAAGATCACACGTATGCGCATACTTCTCACAGTAGAAAAAGCTACTTTATAGTGTGATGATAACTTTTTCAAAAAAAAAAAAACATTTTACTAAAACATTTCCACATCGGGAAAATGAAATTTTATTTTCAGTGCCTTTTTCCGGAGTGTGAGAGCTCTGAAATCATCCCATAATCCATTCTTCACATAAAAAAAAAAAAAAGCCTGTGTGGAAAAGTCAGATTAACTTTCAAGAAACAACTGCAGAATTCTGTAACAACTGATGATCTTTTTTAATCTGTATTTGTTCATTAACATTCGTGGCATTCGTCATGTTCACATTTTAGAAATCTGACGTAACCAATAGTGAAGAAAAATGAAAAAACATTTGTTAGACCTAACGTTTTCTTTACACTGATTTACTTAGCCGGATATTTATTTATTTATTTTTGGCATGTGAGTAATAATCCAGTGCCGTAAAGCTCAGAGCTGAGAGACTGATGGAAGAGCCTCAGTCAAAAACTCAACCTAGAAGCTCCACGGTCTGGGATTTGAACTCACGACCTTCTGCTCAGAACCTTCACCACAAATGTTCTCGGGTTCTACTGAGGCTCTGCGTATGAAGATCCATCTGAAATAGCGAACGTCTTCGATTTCTTTTTCTCTTCCCCCACCGTATAGTCCACGTGGATGCATATATGTCTAGAGCCTTCCTCAGACGGGTACATGTGCACGTCTCCTTCCACCAGCGTGTCTTGCATGACCTCCACGGCCTGGTCCAGGTAAAGCACGGCCTGTTTCCAGTGCGTCTCGGGTTTGAACGGGGACGTGGACAGGACGAGGGGGTGTCTGGACCCCGGAAAGGTCACGGCGAAAAACACGCAGAAGGCGTTGAAGACGGCCGAGCCGAAGCAGAGGCACCGGAAACGTCCCTTGACGGAGCTCAGGTGCTCCAGGTTCACCGTGTTGAGGTCGAGTTCGGCGAATTTGACCGGGTGAGACAAGACGTCTTCTACGGTGACGGGCTTTATGGTGATTTCTGTGTTCGCCATGATGCACCTGCGGGCGAAGTCCGTCATGCAGGACATGTCCACCCCGTACTGGCTCTTCACCGTGCTCCAGAAGCCGAGACGTTCCTCCACGACGAGGTCATTAATGGGCGCGATGAAGAGCTCGGCTTTATCGGGGAGCATCAGACCTCCAGGTTTGAGCCACCGATCCCGAGCTGAGATCACCGAGTTCAGCATGGACTCATGGAGCAGGGCATAACCCATCCACTCACTCACTATCACATCCACCTGCTCAGGGAGCTCCACAGCCTCCAGGGCACCCTTAATCACCTCCACCTTGTCCTCCAGTTTGTTCTGCCTTATGATTTTCTCAGCCTGCTCTGCTATGGAGCTGGCCTCCACGGCGTACACCTTCCTGGCCCCAGCCTGAGCACAGAACACACTCAGCACCCCTGTTCCTGCACCCACATCCAGCACAACTTTCCCCTCCATCTCACTTTTACTGTTAAATATGGCTTTTCTGTACGTGTCAGTGCGCACAGTGTCCGCGATCATTTCCTCATGGATACTCACATCCGCATAGCTCTCAAAATACAGCTTATCCTCAGCGGGTTTGTCTAGTTTTCTTTTCTTTGAGCCGGCGTGGGACATGTTTCCTTACTCGCCTTCCGATTAATTAAATCCTAAAACACCAAAACTATCCCTAAACCCTACCTATGTGCACTACTTAGTGTATAAAACAACGCTTTATCACTCACTTTCTAGTGCACTATATGATCACTTCAGTGCGATTCGGATTCTTTGGTTTACTTCCGCGTTTGTACCGGTGCATTCTGGGAGATGTAGTATCACCTCGTACATTACGGCTGAGGTCTACGTACTAAAAAACTACACTTCCCATATGCCATCTGGTCACCTCGCGTAATTTTTCAAGTTTTATATTTTTATTTCAATAAAATTCGATTTAATTCGTCTCAATTTTGTGTTTAACTGTGTAGGTCTTTTTAAATATCTTATTTATATTATATTTACTTCGCAAAAAAACATCAATACTTACAGTTGATAACCGAGTGCTAGCAACAACAATTGCTAAATGAAAAGCAACTAGCCAGAAATGTAAATACGTTTTGTGCCCTGACTCCCCCCGCCATTTTTTTTTTTTTTTGGTTAAAACCTTAAAACTGCACCTAAAGTAACTTATAACTTTTTTTAAACAATGTATGAAAATGTGCAGCATTTAAAATTAATCACTGATCCATCTTAGCTAAAATTAGAGGCTACCCCTAGGCCCCTCTCTTTCTCTCTCTCTCTCTCTCTCACTCACACACACACACACACACACACACACACACACTGTCCATATAATAAAGCCATCTCATCGTCAGATCTTCCTTTATTTCCAATAAAAAATCTTCCCAGTATGTGAAGACAGTGATACATCCTCATCTGGTGCATTGATGTATTTGGAAAACAGTGTGATGTATGAGCACCGTCTTCCTAAATCACCGTGAGATGCTCATTAATCTAACTCTTATCGTTGTTTTGTGATTCTGGGTTGATGCACTGATATATTTTGGATACAGCATGATTCATTAGAGCATTCTTCCTCGACGGATGCTCATTGACAGAACGCTTGAGCGATTTAATACCCGATAAAAGTGATAGATTTCGTTATTTGTTTTGTAGAGAGCTTAATTTTGTTTAGATGGAAAGGCATGATGGTCGGGATAGTTGTTGTGTTGTGTATTTGGAGGTAGAAGTGGGTGTCAGGTTAATGGTTAATACGTTCCCATGTACAGTATGTGTATCAATGTCAGTGTTATACTAGTCCGGAGACAGAAGAGCGTCTCAGAGCAGGCTTAATATGTCTCCGATATACACAACTCAACTCTTTGTTCCAAGGATCCTTATATTTATGACAGAAACAGAGCTGTTCTCAGGACTGCATATAGCCAGGGTTGTGTGTCCTCTCAGTATTTAACATTTAACAACACTAGTCTGGTTATTGAGAAAACATAAGAAGACAAAATGTCAATTCAAATTCAAGATTTTTCAATGTGGAGCACAAAGCCCCCATCTCACTATTGCAAAAATATTATAAAGTCAGTGTGATTTTACATGTTAATGTTAATAAATCTAGAAAGGACCTGCCTGATCCATCTTGATGCCCTACTTCTGGTTGGAGTTCTCATCACTTGAAAATCATTCACTGCTCTTGTTTCAACTTAGAAATGAAAGTTCACCTGCTGCCTTAAAAACCCGAATAAACTCAATTCGAAGATAAGCTTTGTTTCAGCTCAAAGCCAAGTCAAAGACGATGGATTATTGGAGTTTAATCCAATACTTGTCATAACAATTGGAGTTAAAGAGAAGAAATAAGTTCACATAACTCATTGGCGCTCTCATGACTTACAAGGATATCACTTACAAAACCATGAAGATGGCTCTGGACTGCAGTTGATATGAACAGTTTTGCTATGATGGCTTAAGGACTACAGTTGCTATGATAGCTTTAGCATTGCAATTCCCATGAACAGTTTTGCTGTCAAGTCTCCATCAGTGAACAGTCGATAACTTCAACAAAATAGACTTCATGTGAAAACTATAAAGAATTTCCATGGTTACACAATTGCACTATTTGTCCATGTAGTACACAGTTATAGAAGGGATTTATTTATAATCTGTTATCACCCAGATGAGGATGGTTCCCTTTTGAGTCTGGTTCCTCTCAAGGTTTCTTCCTCATGAAGTCTCAGGGAGTTTTTCCTCACCACCATCACCATCTGGCTTATTCCTTAGGGATAAATTCATAAATTGAATTGAATTGAATAGAAAGATATGTTAGCCAATTAACTTGTACAGTCATAAAGCTAAAACTAGCTATGTTTTTGCTCCTAGCACTAGCGCTCCATTATGTGTATTTCGTTAACTACCTTTTGCGGTACATATCCAGTGCACTTGCCATTCTCAGCTACGTTTTCAGACACCAGTACAACGTGACCCTGAAAGCAGCGCACTATTGTAGCGAATAGGGCTTAGATTCAGACACCACAAAGAGCAAAGTCTTCACACTCTGCAAGTGCTAAAAGCTTCGTTTTCAACAACTAATAAAAACAGCGTGAAAGAAAAAGTGTTAGTAAAGTAGACCTACTTTAATCTCAAATGCCTAATTAAAGACCTAATGCTAGTTAATACTTTGTAGAGAAATATTTAGTAGGTTAATAGTCAGAAATGTAGCTGCTGTTCATAGGCATTTCTCAGCTTGCAGTGCATTATGGGTAATACACTATATAACCCTATTTGGACATCAGAAGGACGATTCCACGATTGCAGCGCCATTTAGCCCTTGTATCTGTTAAAACTTAAACTTTATTTTATCATTTATCAACATTGAATCCTTGCTTTTTTAAAAAAAAAAAAAAAAAAAAAGTTAACGCATCTCAGGTTACTTCCCTGCAGTTTGCATACATTCTAATTGCTTGAGGACCTTAAGGACATCCTAATGATTTACCTAAAATGTACATTTTTTTAAATTAATTATTTTATCTTCTAAGTTTTGGGTAACAGGGTTGTACTTTCAGAGGGTTTTTAGTCAATATCACAATATCATTGGAAATAAAGAACTTATTTTTCTTCTTCCTGTGATCTTCAGGAAATTCAGATGATTCGACGTCCTGTTCAGCATGTGACTTGTGGATTATTCCAAATATTTCATACGGGGGGAATGTGTCCAAGTGAGTGTTGTACATTTCTACTTTTTTTTTTTTTTTTTAAATTTTTAATGATTGTATTTGCAGATAAAGTGTAGTTATAGTGAGGCTGGACAGGAAAATGCTGTTCACAGTGGATTGTGCTGTAGATTTTATTTAAGTGTCAAGTGATTTATCTGAATCATACACACATGCTGTTGTGAAAGACACTTTATCTGTGTTTAAAATGTCTTTCAGGTTAACTTTACGTACAGTTTTATAAAGGTAATATCAGTGGGACCACAATCATGGTATCACCCATCAAGATGAAATCCTTCTGTATGAACAGATTCTACATGTTCTGGTGTTTCACAGGTTTCTTACCAGTGCTCGACGTTCTACTACCCGTGCTAATTAGCTTTGAGCTTTAACATTTAGCGCATGCTGATGGTGTTCCTGCTCCGCTCTTTACTTTATAAGTAAACAGTGTAAATGTCAGGTCTCAGTCCTGAGGCTCCACACACTCCACATGTGTTTTCTGCTCTAACACACCCGATGATTAACTAAAGTGTTTAATCAGGTGCGCCAGAGCAGGACGGGGACTGAGACACAGTGCATTATGGGTATGAGACATTTACACAGAGCTGATTTCATTTTCACGGCACTTTTTCTGACTTCCAAACAGGACTGAAGGACGTTTCTACCTCACTACAAAGCGTTACTGTATCTGGAGCTCGAAAAGCTTTAAAAACATTGAATAATGTTTGCATTTGGAGCAAATGCTAATGTTTGCTGGTTGGAAGTCGGATATTATGTGATGTTTTATTACACTTTATAACTTTGTGATTTGTCTGAAATGCGGGTTTACTAACTTAAAAAAAAAAACAGGTTAGCATCATTATATAATAACACGTGGCAGATGCTAGGAGCCGTGGAACATGTATCATGGTGTTTATATCAGAACATCAGCTACATATTTTAATATTGTATTTAATAGTCATCTTATTTAAAAAAAAAAAGCTTATACGGAGCTATGAAAACATTATGTGTAAATGTTTTCGTGGCCAGATCGAACTAAACATTCCTGGCATATTTACAAAAGTTTGGCTGATTTTGTTCATACTCATGTGCTTATGTTAAAATGATACATACATTTAGCCACACTGAAATAAATAAAAATAAGCAAAGCTCATAGCGAGATGAAAATGAAGACTAAACAGCGAAAAACGCTTCCAGTAATGCAGCTCTTCCAGTAATGCAGCTCAGCCACTGCAGCGCATCAGCTACCATAGACACACATTAACTCCTCCTCCTTTTACAACACGAGTTACTTTCGTCCTGATCTTGTCCTGGTTTTCAAATTCACTTTCTTTCAGGTCGTTTATATAAAACAAAATGATCATTAAATTGGTGTGTAATTGTAATAAATCAGTGATTTAAACTCGGCCGTGTAATCCAAACATAAAAACGTAAACTTACACAACTCGGGGAGAAACGCAGGATGCGAACGATTTTCACAACGTTTCTAACATTTGAGCACTGAATTATAATTTTTTTTAATAAAAGACAATGACAGTATCCTTTTTAATGGATTGAATGAATTCAGGACTCCTTTTTTTATTTTTTCTGATGCTAGCTATGGCATTACTCTGGACATTAGATCAAAGAGAGCGATTTTTTAAAAATTTTCTAATGAATTAAATAATTCTGCTGGTTTTATTCAATGATATTTTTCACAATCAGTGCAATCCATATGTCAGGTAGTGACATTAATACAGATTTACCTGCACCTACAGCGGGTGATGCTTATGTCTTATGTACCATGTTTGTACCCATAATGCATTGTGGATGCAGCACATTTCAGTTTTAACACAGATCAGGGATGCTGGTGGAGCAGAGCCACAATCAGATTTATTTATTTTCAGATTCATTCTTGCCTACATTAGTCTATTAAAGGCTCGCTCTAAGCATGCAGTAATGCTGTTGGACCACAAAGATGGTGTTTGGCCTTGGTTATTTAATAAAAGCAATTACAGACATATCCAGGAAGAAAAAAGTAGCCTGGACATGATGATGAAAAAAATAATAACCTGAGCTAAATCTGATATAATGCTATAATGCATCAAACTCTTGACATTTAAGCTGATTGCATATCATTTTCCCGAGCAAATGAATGAATTAAACATGATATAAATTGGTATTTTCTTCTGCAAAAGCCTGTCTTGTTCTCTCTCTCTCTGTCTCTCTCTCTGTCTCTCTCTCTCGGGCCGTCTGGCGTTCGCTCCTGGGCAGCTGTGCTGGCGTCGGCCCAGACGGCCCACATTCTCCACCATGATGGACGGCACGTTCTGCTGTTAACCTTAACAAAACAACAGCGCGTCGCCACGGGCCGTCAGTCCCGCAGTGTGCTGCGCAGCTACGTGGCTGGGTTTAAAAACGTGGAGTGATAGTCACTGGGCATCCAGGCAGGGGCGTGTTCAACATTACATAGGCTGCCTAGATAGTCACTCTGACCTTTATAATTCAGCTCTTTAAAATAAAAAAAGGAGAAAACCATGAGAGTTCATCATCGTCTTGGCTTCTCGGATAAATCCCACACTAATCTTCCTTAGAATTAAGATTTTTATTTTATATTTTATTCAAATATTTATGTATTTTTAATTAAAAATATTCTCTCTATTGTAAAGTGTATTTGTGTGTTAGAAAGGCCCAAGACCAATAAAAGCTGTTTTATTCCTCTGTCTATAACTACAGTGTGGCCCTTTCACTTTCCAGCAACAAAATGTAAATAAATAAAGAAAGAAAGAAAGAAAGAAAGAAAGAAAGGTCAGTTGTATCACCTACCTGCAAACAGACACATAAATAAATAATCATCTTCCTCCTAATAAATGAACAAATTCATAAACAAACAAAAAAAATGTCAGTCGTATCATCTTCTTGCTAATAAATAAATAAATAAATAAATAAACTAAGAAACAATGATCACTCCTATCACTTACCAGCAAACAAATAAACAAACAAACAAACAAATAAATAAATGGCAGTCATACCATCTTTCTGAAAACAAACAAACAAACAAATAAATAAATAATGATCACTCCTATCAATTACCAGCAAAGAAACAAATAAATAAATAAATAAATAAATAAATAAATAAATAAATATCAGTCGTATCACCTTCCTGCTAATAAATAAATATTTATTATACATATTCTAAAATATTATGAATAAAAATGTTAAAAAAATTTTGATTTGTCAAGTAAATAATAGAACTAAATAAATTAATATTCAGGGCCTATTAGGTACAACACATTCTAGCCAGACGTCTGTACGACCCTCACCACTTAAATTAACTACATAAATAAACTAAAATATTGGACAGTGAGCTTGAGCGTGAGTGAGACGAGCAGGATGGAGCAGTGTTCAGTGTGCAGTGTTCAGTGTTCAGTGTTCAGTAGGTGAAGTTTTTCAGCACAGAGCCTGTAAGATGTTCGTGCTGCTCAGATAGAGACAGAGTGCGTCCCACTCGGACAGCAGCGACAGGACGGCACTCGTCTCCCGGTCCTGATTTTAGACAAACACACTCACGAAAGTCTCGCAGACATCAGCTACTGAAGGTTTATGAAGATTTAAGAAACGCAATCGCATATTTCAGTGTATCGATTGAAATATTTAAGTATATCGATGTATAAGTGATTAAAGAAATGGCGTGTTTTTTTATTCCATTAAATATAATAAAATATCAGACTGAAAGATCAGAGTGGAGAAGTAGAAACATTAGGGTTCTTCGGTTGTCCCTTAAACTGAGAACCTTTAATTATCTAATGAACCTTTAAAGAACACTTTTTACATTTACTTTAGCTTTTTTTAAATTAAAAAAAAAAAAAAAAATTATTACTTTTTCTTTGTCTTTTTAATGCATATTAATTTTTATTATATTAATATATATTGAATTGGCCATTTTTAAATTAAACACTCAATAAAATATTTATATGTATATTGTAATTAATTTATATAAAAAATTTATAAATATTTTTTTACATTTATATTTTATTTTATTTTATTTTTTAATCCAGGTAAAATGTAGCATAAAAAAAATGTTATGTATAATTATCATATTTTCTTTTTTTTTAATGATCATTTAATTTTTTTTTTTTTTTTTTTTTTTTTTTTTGGAATGTAAAAGCACATAATATCCCCAAAAAATTTTAAAATATCAAAAAGGTAAAAAAAATAAGAAAAAAAAAATATAAGAATAAATATGCAAATAAATGAGG
>CM074916.1:29559472-29577680 GCA_037576815.1 Pangasius larnaudii
CACTGTTACAATCAGACCACAGTTCCCACCACACTCTTACAATCAGACCACAGTTCAAAACACACTGTTACAATCAGACCACAGTTCCCACCACACTCTTACAATCAGACCACAGTTCAAAACACACTGTTACAATCAGACCACAGTTCCCACCACACTCTTACAATCAGACCACAGTTCAAAACACACTGTTACAATCAGACCACAGTTCCCACCACACTCTTACAATCAGACCACAGTTCAAAACACACTGTTACAATCAGACCACAGTTCCCACCACACTCTTACAATCAGACCACAGTTCAAAACACACTGTTACAATCAGGCCACAGTTCAAAACACACTGTTACAATCAGACCACAGTTCCCACCACACTCTTACAACCAGACCACAGTTCAAAACACACTCTTACAATCAGACCACAGTTACCACCACACTCTTACAATCAGACCACAGTTCAAAACACACTCTTACAATCAGACCACAGTTCAAAACACATTGTTACAATCAGACCACAGTTCAAAACACACTGTTACAATCAGACCACAGTTCAAAACACACAGTGTGAGTGTAAATTATAAATATTCAGTCATGTTTTTATTGTTTTGTCATGATCAATCACTGCTGTCACTACTCCACACACACACACACACACACACACACACACACACACTGATACACTGTTATCTCTTCTCAGCATGTGAGACCGTCTGAAGTGAAACTTTTGCGTGTTAATCTCCGTGTTAACACTCAACCCGAGACAGAAAGCAGAGGCGAGACTATTTATGGACGATGGGCTTGATTGGCGAGCCGATGAGTTTATATTTAAACCTGTAAATGTTTCACAGGTTAAGTGTGAGCGAGGTCAGTGTGAGCGAGGTTTAAAGAGACAGGTCATGATTTTCTGTTTACATACATATCATACATATTTATACACACTTACACACACACACTTATAAAAGCTTTATATAGAATTCATTTTCAGAGCAAATTTTAATTGATGTGCAAATACAAAATGCATATTCATTATTTTATAGGTGATGCTTTGCTAATATTCAACCATTGGAATTAGAAAGGAGGCGGGGCTTAACAACATTACAGAATCCTTAGAAACAAAATGAATCCTTAAATTTAATGTGTGTTTAATCTGTCTGAAGATTTATTTATACAATGTTTAATTTAATGTATGAGCGCTCACAAAGAACAACTTCCTCTCTGATTATAAAGTGAGTTTTTTCCCAAGTAATATCACTTAACTGTAATAAAATATAAACAACAGCAATCTCTCATTTTATATATTTTAAGTGGATATGAATTGAGCATTATGCTAATCAGTAATGTACAGTACAATATGTTCTGGTTAGCATCAACTTCATGAACACATTATACACTCCTATACTCGTCTTTATTAACACTGGTGTTTAACTCTGTAACACACACACACACACACACACACACACACACTAAAGCTAATGCCAAACGTGGCTCACACGCATCACACATTGCTTCAGTATCACTACACCGGCTGTGTTTCATTTACAACTCACAACAATGTCCTGCTATTTTAATGCCTTTAATGGCTCTGAATGCCAGACTGGCTGTGTTCCAAATCGTGTTTTATCATCATCACTGAGTCCTGTTTTACTGAACAATAATATAATTACTATAGTATTATTACAGAGAGAGAGAGAGAGAGAGAGAGAGAGAGAGAGAGAGAGATTAACATACAGAGAGAGACACAAGGAAAGAAAGAATGACAGAGAGACACAGTCACACAGAGACATACAAAGAGAAAGAGAGAAAGAGAGAGAGAAAGTGAGAGAGAGAGAGAGAGAAACACACAGAGAGACAGACAGACAGACAGACAGAGAGAGAGAGAGATACAGAGTGACAGAGTGAGAGAAGGCCAGAAAACAGACAGTCAGTGAGACAGACAGACAGTGAGAGAATGACACACACAGACACACAGAGATATACACAGAATGAGAGAGAGAGAGACAGAGGAAGAGGGAGAGAGAGGAATTTAGAGAGAGAGAGACAAGGAGAGAGAGAGAGAGAGACAGAGAGACAGACAGTTAGAGAGAAAGAGCGATGCAGAGTGACAGTGACAGAAGGTCAGAAAAACAGAGACAGGCACAGAGAGAGAGAGAATGACAGAGAGACACAGACACACAGTGACATACAAAGAGAAAGAGGGAGACAGAGAGAGAGAAAGAGAAATGGAAAGATAGAGGCAGGACAAAGAGAGAGAAACATTGAGAGAGAGACAGACACAGAAAAAGTCAGAGAGAGAAAACAGAGAGAGATGGAGAGAGAGAGAGAGAGAGACAGTTTCAGAATTATTGGCACCTGTGGTTCATCTCACACTGAAAATATTAGAGAAATCTAACTTTTAATGGAAGTTATTTTCTTCTAAGAAAGAAAAAGTGTCAAATAATACAATGTCACAATAATTATCATAAACTCTCTTGAAGAAAATGTGACTGAAACATGTTCCCTTTTATATTTTATTTATCACCCGGGTATAAACATGAGGCCAAAGATAGATAGATAGATAAAAACAGTCCTTGTTCATTTCATTCTCTCTTTCTCCTTCTCTCGTGTGTGTGTGTGTGTGTGTGTGTGTGTGTGTGTGTGTGTGTGTGTGTGTGTGTGTGGGTTGGTGTCTGGCTCTGACTCATTCTCTGACTCCAGGGTCAGCGTTCCCTTTGCCCTGTAAAACTCAGTTCATGTACAGAGAGGGAAAAAGAAATCAATATGCATCATCATTTTGCATCTGAAGGCTTTATAACCACCCTTCCTTCACAGAAATGGTGCATTCCAGCCAGTTACAAGTCACAAGACCATGCTGTGTAAATCAGACAGTTCGACAGAGCTCGCTTTAGATATGAACTGGAAACTCTATCACATATTTCACATTACACACCCCCTGTGGTCATGTGACTTACAAGCGGCTTTAATGGACCATTTCCGTGAAAGCAGGGTACCCCTAATGAGCTGTATTACATCACATCTATGTAGCGACTTCCTGTTCCCTACAAACGTGTATCATACACAGTGCATCATGGGTGTTCGGTACCTGCTATATCACCTGGACGCTAGCCCAATGCAGTGCATTGTGGGATTTCTCCACAAAGCTATGAGACGTTGCTGTAAAATTGCAACAGTGGAATATTTCCTCTAAGTGTGTGTTTAATTCCATATATTATATAATTAACGGTGTGCAGGTTACAAATCTGATATATTATTTTATCGTCCTTCCCATAGCTTTAAATCCCCCATAAGGACATTACTCTCTTTCTCTCTCTCTCTCTCTCTCTCTCTCTTTCTCTCTCAGTCCGTCTCGAACACATCCTGCATTATTAAAAACACTTTTCCTAAAAGGCTGTGG
This sequence comes from Pangasius larnaudii, assembly GCA_037576815.1. NCBI lineage: Eukaryota > Metazoa > Chordata > Actinopteri > Siluriformes > Pangasiidae > Pangasius > Pangasius larnaudii. The sequence continues at coordinate 29,562,864 of CM074916.1, forward strand.
TGGCATTTCGTTTTTCGCCGTCCTACTCAAAATATCCCCGCAGGGAGTCGATGCGAGAGCCAGCGTCCCGAGACAGACTGACACACTCCGTCTTCAGGGGAATAAAACTGATAAAAGACAATTCTGGTTCTTATTTACTCACAGTACAACACTGCTGAGCACATTAAAACACCACATACAATTATTATTATTATTTATTATTGCTCAGTATACAGCGGTTTAGCACATAAAGGCAAGTCACTTCCGTGCACACAAGCTGAAAGGACAATTATTATTTTTTTGCTCCGAAGTGGAATTACTCATTTTTACGATTTTAAATCAATAACGGTGACAAACGCAACAAACGCAGCTCAGATTGTCGCGTTAACCCATTTCATTTTTGCACACTTTTGTGTTTCATTACCATCTACTGTGGCTTCAATCACAACCTTCGCATTTTTTTATTTGTAAATAATTTTGCAGACTATATAGACGTTCACCCTGCTTCAATATACTACTACTACTACTACTACTACTACTACTACTAATAATAATAATAATCCAGCCATCTTTAATGCCTGATTCCAGTTTCCTACAAATATATTAAGGGATATTTTGTGTATACTCATCATATATAACCCAAGGGGGTGAATACTTATGCACGGTACTGTAAAATTATTAATTGCCATTAATGATTATCTGCCTGAATTAATAAGCACTGCTGCACTCTATGATGTGTGTATGATAGTGGGCCAGGAGGTGAAAGATTTGAAAAGCGTGTCACTGTGTGTATCACAGGATTGAAACTGATCTCCAACACAACACCATCGTGGTTTAATGAAACAGGAAAGAAAGCCGAGTCTCTAGTTTACCAGGAAACACTGTACGTCTGTGTCACTCAGTGATGCCCTAAAGCTCTAAAGACAACTTTTTTTTCTCTCTCTCTCACCAGTGATAAAATCATCAGCTTTATGACTAATCACGTCTCACAAATTCTTTAACAGAACGTAGCCACCTGGTTTAATACGACTTAATGCAGGAGAGTTCCACTATTAGTACACACACACACACACACACACACACACACACACACACACCTGATGTTCAAACACACTAAACGTAATCTAATAGCACACACACCTAAAAGATTTCAGCTATAATGATGTGTGTGTGTGTGTGTGTGTGTGTGTGTGTGTAAGCTGATGTTAATGTAACCACCTTTATATAGTTTATACTCTCAGGAACTAAACTGGGTTATGAGACACCGGGTTATACAGCTACGCCTTAACAGCTAACAGCCTGCCTGACACACACGCACACACACACACACACACACACACACACACACACACACACACTCTTCCTCTCAGACATGTGAAACCTGACACTGATTTGAGCAAAGCATTTTCAAAACACGGAATACGCAACATCTGAGATCTCTCAAAACACAATTTAAAAAATGCATTAAAAAAACAATATTTATTTATTTATTTATTTATACATTTATTTATTTATACATTTATTGTTTATTATTATCACTTATTTATTTATTATATTTTATACACAATTAATAAATAATATTTCTGCTATTATTATTATTATTATTATTATTATTATTAAATATTATTTAATCTGTCTTTGAGTTTCTTACACATTTCCTATTTCAGAAAAAGGTGAATATTTAAATCGCATGAACTGGAACTTGAATATTTCTGAACATTTATGTCTTATATGTCCATGTAATGATCATCATCTACGAATAAAGGTGTGAGAATAACATGTGCAATGCTGTAAACAGTAGGTTTATATTATAGGTCAAAACCAAGTAAAATAATAATAAAATAAACCTGTATGTGGTCCTCTGAGAATCAACAAAGCTGCAGTTTAAGGCGTGAAGTTAAACGTCAAACTCATTTCTAATTCCTGAAGTTCATCAGCCGCTAACCGCAGGATAAAATCTGATATTACGCTACACGCGTGAGGAGAGAAGATGTCGAGGCGTCTAGGGGTGGTTTGGAGTTCAGGAGGTTAAGTGAGGATTAGTGTGTAACGTTCGCTGTGTTTTCACTCCTGAGTGATCTCTCTCTCTCACACACACACACACACACACACACACACACACACACACACACACACACACACGCACACGTTCAGACAGAAAGCTCCGGGTGTGACTAACGTTATCACGTGGATGTGATAAATTTTACTCATGCATTCTGAGCAGAAGTACTGACGTAAAGAAGTAACATGTTTCCTCTTCATTTAACTTCATTTGTCTCTCTTAGGATATCGACTCTATAATAAGATAAGATCAGATACGATAAGATCAGATAAGATAAGATCAGATAAGATAAGATAAGATAAGATCACTCTGATTTGAAACCCTTTCCTACTTTGCTGTGTGTTGATATTTGCTAAAATAAATGCATTACTATAATTTGGAGGGCTGTAAAGATCACCTTCTTGCTTTACTAAATGATTCTGGTGTGTGTGTGTGTGTGTGTGTGTGTGGGCACGGCTTCAGCTCAGTCACCCCGACCACTAGAGGGCGCTTCGTAACGCTGACCCTGCCTCTGTCCCTGCCTCTGTCCCTGCCTCTGTCCCTGCCTCTGACCCTGCCTCTGTCCCTGCCTCTGTCCACGGCGCTGACGCCTTCCTCCCTCAGCACGCTTCTCAGGGATCAGAGTTTAGCTTCGGCGCCGATTCTGATCCGACGCAGCGGCATGAGCAGAGTTGCGTGTGTGTGAAAATCCGACAGTAAATCCAATCGAATTCAAATGGGCTGATGGTGAAGGAAAGAGATCGTGATATTTGGAGCTGTAGCATTTAATCTGCGCAGTAAAATGCTAACATTAACACGTGCTGTTGATTTAATACACAGCTGCAGTGTCTGATGGGGAAAAATACGTTGCACAGCAGATGTGCAGTGCTGAGTGTCAACCCCTAATTAACACAGTGCTAATTCAGCACGTGTAACCCTGAAATGTCACAAGAACACCATTAACATCATTCTTAATCATTCCAATTTAACTCTTGCAGCAAATACGGCTCAGAATTAACACAGTGCTCAGGTAAATCATTTTTATTACAGTGTTAATTTAACACTTCTGATGCTTCATGTGTTGGATTAACAGTGTTCAGTCTTTTAAATACTTTTAAATCCAAAGCAGTCGTGTTGAGTTGGAACTGATATATTGACGTCTAGAATTATTTTAGAGTAGAAATAAGCACCTACACTGAACATTTCATGAATATGATGTTTAATTAACAGCTGTGGAGTGTTCAGGTCATACCTAGACCACTGAGATGACTCTTTAAGTATTGAACTAACACCTAGAGTGATGCGTTAATGCACTGAATGTCATATTAAAACCTGCAGCATAGGATTAATAGACATTACACTGAATTAACCGTCACTGTGTTCAGGTCATACCTGCATGACTGAAACTGCACTTTCGGTATTAAAATGAACACATACTCTCTTAATTACTGGCTTCATTAACAGCTATGGTGTTGAATTAAGAGTATTCAGGTCATACCTTTAAATCATTCAAATGACTCTTTCGGTATTTAATTAACACCTATGTTCTTAATTAAAGGATATAAGGTTTAATTAACAGCTACTGTCTTTCAGTATTAAACACCCTTAAATGCACATAATAGCTATAATACCGAATTAACAGATTTATCTTAACACATTGAGTGCTGGTTTAACACACACACACACGCACACGCACACACACACACGCACACACACGCACACACACGCACACACACACACACCCATACAGATGAGTTAACACACTGCTAGTTTGACTCTTATTATATTTAATCATCTCTTTGGGAAGGTGTGCGTTAACTTTCACATTTTTTTAACGTGTTAAACACCAACAAGATGATTTGAGATGATCTGAGATGATCTGAGATAATGTGAGATGATCTGAGATGATGTGAGATGATGTGAGATGATGTGAGATGATTTGAAATGATGTGTGATGATTTGAGATGATGTGAGATGATGTGAGATGATTTAAGATGATCGGAGATGATGTGAGATTATGTGAGGATGGTTTGAGATGATCTGAGATGATTTGAGATTATGAGAGATGATTTGAGATGATCTGAGATGATGTGAGATGGTTTGAGATGATCTGAGAAGATCTGAGATGATGTGAGATGGTTTGAGATGATCTGAGATGATCTGAGATGATTTGAGATGATCTGAGTTGGTTTGAGATGATCTGAGATGATTTGAGATGGTTTGAGATGATCTGAGATGATGTGAGATGGTTTCAGGTTAATTCTAAGAGCTAGCTCAGCCGTGGGCGAGTTAATTCAGCGCTGTAAGAGTTAATCTATCACTGTAGGTGTTAATTCAACACCTTGGGATGCGGCTGAGACTCTGGAATCATCACAGCTACACAGCAGGAGGGGTTTTTTGTTTGTTTTTTGTTTTTAAAGATTCATTCATTTATCCGAGTAGTGTGCGTAAATTGCGTAAAATAAAGCGTGCACATAGGTAAAACCATAAACACACACACACACGCACACACACACACACATGCACATACAGTACAGGACAGGTGCAAATACTCACATTATTGCGATTTTTGCAGGATCTCCTCTGGGTTAAATATTATCAAGAATAACAATGATGATGATGATGATGGTAATAAAGAGTGCAACAAGTTGAAGGAAAGAAGGCGCAGGCTGCTCTGTTAAAGCTCAGCGCGAGGAGGTCGAGGGGGGAAAAACACACACTCCGAAAACACGCGCGCACACACATGCAGGGCAGGCATCACCCTAAAGTTGATGACCAACCAACACCCCCCTCCCTCCGACCGACCTGAAACGAGCTGACTAATTTAAAAAAAAAAAAAAAAAAAAAAAAAAAAGGAAGGAAGGAGACAGGGATGGATGTCCGATAGCGCGTCAATCCAAGCTGAACATGTCTGATGTCTGATGCGGATCTGATCTTTTGTTGTTTGTATCAAAGAAGAAGAAGAAGAAGAAGAGAAAAGGGGAACTGCTGTGCACTTTAAAGAGTCTCACCAATTCCCCCGGTTTGTTTTTTTGCGCTCGTGCCACCGCAGCCAAAAAAAAAAAATCCCGGTCCGCGTGAAAGTTGAGACGCTCGCGCCTGCGCTGTCCTCTGATCAATTTCTCAATTTCCACTTTGAACATCCATAAAAGAGCCAAAAAAAATTTTTAAAAAAAGAAAAGAAAAAAGGCAGAAAAGAAGCACAAAAAAGAGCAAAAAAAAAAAAAAAGTCCGGTCCCAAAATGAGAAAAGATAGAGAAAGAGAGAGAGAGTCCTGCACTGCAGAAATGCACTCCCGGAGCGCGAGCGTGTGTGTGTTTGTGTTTGTGTGTGTGTGTTTGTGTGTGTGTGTGTGTGTGTGTGTGCGTACGTGTGCGCGTGTATTTTCTTTCTTGGCGAGACGCGAATCCGCACCGGCGCGAGCCCCCCGTTTTGTGGCCGAGGATGCGAGGATGTGGGAATCTGAATCTGAATCTTCTCCCTCCGTCACATGCACATTCATCCACATCCATCCATCCGTGCGCGCGCACGCTCACACACACACACACACACACACACACCCTACCCATCCCGTTACGCTTACCAGAGATTCACTTTCGAATCGATTCTCTCTTTTTTTCGTTGAACGACTCTTTTTTAAGCCATACCGTTGCGAGAGTCGATTCTCACGTACAAATGAATCGACTCTTTGCTTATATTTTTATTTTAAATTATATATATGCAGATATGTGCAGATTCATGATATTGGACAATTTACTTTGACGCAGTTTATTGTACTTAATGGCTCTTTTCTGAACGACTCTTTTTAAGTGACACAGTCGTGGGAGTCGATTCCCATGTGCGTACGAATCGACTCTTTCCTATATATGCAAGTTTGTAATTTAATGTTATACTGCAGGCCTACTCATGATATTGGATATTGGACAGTTTAGTTTTGCACAGCCTATTTAAAGTAATGTTTTTTTTTAATGACTCTTTTTAAGTGACACAGTTGCAAGAGTTGAGTCTCAGGTGCGAACAAATCAAATCTTTCTTCTCTATACAAGTTTTTATTTTTATTTTATTTTAACTGTAGATGCCAGTTCATTCACAACCTGTGAACAGTAATGGTTCACTCTGAAGGACACAATGGCGAGAGTTGATCAAGAGGTACAAAGGAATCGACTCTTTTTTGGAACCCTTTTTCTATGCAAGTCGTTAAGAGTGTAGTGATTCTTTTTAGTGAGTCGACTTAAAATAGATTCATAGTCAGAAACGAAATTTAATTTTAATGAAACCTTATATGCTTATTCACGACATCAGACCAGCCAATGAAGAATAATGGTTCTTTCTGTACAATTCTTTTAAGTGTCTAATATGTAAAAACCAACTCATTTCAAGTGTCACCGTTGCGAGAATCGATTCTTTGGTGCGAACGAATCGATTCTTTCCTATCTATACAAGTTTTTATTTTAATGATATTATTTACAGGCGGTACAGTGGCTTAGTGGTTAGCGCGCTTACCTCGCACCGTCGCCCTGTGCGCGAGGAGTTTGCATGTTCTCCCTGTGCTACGGGGGTTTCCTCTGGGTACTCCGGTTTCCTCCCCAGTTCAAAGACATTCATTGCAGGCTGATTGGCATTTTCAAACTGTCCGTAGTGTGCGAGTGTGTGTGTATGAGTGGGGATTGTGCCCTGCGATGGATTGGATCCCCGTCCAGGGTGTCCTCCGCCTAGTGCCCCGAGTCCTCTGGGAAAGGCCCCAGGCTCCCCACGACCCTGTGTAGGATAAGCGGTATGGAAAATGGATAGATGGATCATTATTCAAGCCTATTCATGATATTGGACAGTTTACTTTTACGCATGTTATAAATAATGATTCTTTCTGTATGACACTGTTGCAAGAGTCGATTCTCAGGTGTGAATGAATCAATGAATGAATCAATTATCTATGCCAGTTTACTTTTACACAGCAATGGTTCTTTTTGAAGGACTCTTTTCTCAAGTGATACAGTTGTGAGTCGTTTGTACCTCTGAATCGACTCTTATCTATGAAAATTGGTTAAGTGTAGTGATTCTTTTCAGGGAGTCGATTTAATATTGATTCATAGGAAGGAAATTAATAGAAAGTTTTGTTTTAAGTACATATGGCTATTTGTGATTTACAGTTTACTTTTAGACTGTCCTATATCACAAATAGCAATGCATACTTAAAACAATACTTTTTATTAATTTCCTGCATATGAATCAATTAAATCGACTCACTATTGAATATTTCTAAGGCTTTGAATGTTCCCAGGAGCAAAAAAAAAAAAAAAAAAGTAATGGTTGTTTTTAATCCACTCTTTTTAAACGACACAGACGTACGAATGAATAATTTCTTATTGGGACCTTGTTTTTATGCAGGTTGGTCGAGTGACCGTTCTCGATTCGCGACTGAATCAAATGAATCACATGTCGCGTGACTCGACTCACTCCAGTGGGTGTGTTCGAAAGAGTCGAATCAGTCGAGTGAGTCTTAATGAATGTGGCTGTAGACACTGAATGCGGCGCGCGCAGGAGAGTGCTTTATCACCAGTTACCGACACGAGGAGACTTTATCACCTGATTTGTGGACTTATTTTTGTTTCCTTTAGAGACGTTAAAATATGCACTGAGTTTTATTTTTATTTATTTTTTTGGAGGGCAAATATGTGACACTTTTCCCCGCGCGCGAGCCAGAGCTCTCCATCTCTCATTACAAGCTGCTGGTTAGGGCGAAGCGTGCGCGCGCTTAAACACACACACACTCTCTCTCCCTCTCTCTCCATTCTCCACTTTTATTTGGCTTTCATAATAAATATTATGGATGTCTATTCTATGTGTTATGCCATATGTCGAGGTCGCTTAGGGAAAAAAAAAATCACATACATTTCACACATGAACATACTGTATATAGACACATTTTCACATGTGATTATGTGTGAAAGAAAAAAAAAATTATATATATATATATATACACACATATATACACACACACACACACACACACAAACACACACACTGATCAGCCATAACATTAAAACCACTGACAGGAGAAGTGAATTAATTTGATTATCTCAATATCAAGGGTTGAGATATATTATATATTAGGCAGTAAGTGAACAGTTAGTTCTCCAAGTTGACGTGTTGGAAGCAGGAACAATGGGCAAGCGTAAGGATCGGGTGACTTTGACAAAAGCCACATTGTGATGTCTAGACCACTGGGTCAGAGCATCTCCAAAACGGCAGGTGTTGTGGGGTGTTCCCGTTGTGCACTGGTTAGTACCTACCAAAAGTGGCCTGAGGAAGGACAACCTGTGAACCGGAGACAGGATCATGGACGCCCAAGACTCATGCGTGTGGGGAGCGAAGGCTAGTCCATCTGGTCCGATCCCAAGGAAGAGCTACTGTAGCACAAATTGCTGAAAAAGTTAAAGCTGGCTATGACAGAAAGGTGTCCGAACACACAGTGGATCACAGCTTGCTGCGTACAGGGCTGCGTAGCTGCAGACCAGTCAGAGTGCCCATGCTGACCCCTGACCACTGCCGAAAGCTCCTACAATGGGCACTGGAAGAAGGTGGCCTGGTCTGATGAATCACTCTTTCTTTTGGATAGCCAGGTGTGTGTGCATCAGTTACCTGGGGAAGAGATGGCACCAGGATGCACTATGCACCTAAACATTGTTGCAGACCAGGTACACCCCTTCATGGTAACAGTATTCCCTAATGGCAGTGGCTTCTTTCAGCAGGATAATACACCCTGTCACACTGCAGAAATGGTTCAGGAATGGTTCGAGGAACATGACAAAGAGTTCAAGGTGTTGACTTGGACTCCAAATTCCTCAGATCTCAATCCGATCGAGCATCTGTGGGATGTGCTGGACAAACAAGTCTGATCCATGGAGGCTCCACCTCACAACTTACAGGACTTAAAGGATCTGCTGCTAACTTCTTGGTGCCAGAGACCACACACACCTTCAGAGGTCTTGTGGAGTCCAGTCCTCGACGGGTCAGAGCTGTTTTGGCCGCACACGTGGGACCTACACAATATTAGGCAGGTGGTTTTAATGTTATGGCTGATCGGTGTATATAACACGAGTTGAGTCCAGGCTGTAGCACGACAAAATGTGAAGTTGTTCAAGGAGGGGAGGGAATACTTTTGCAATGTTCTATATTGGTAAAATCTCATTTGAGAACTTTATTTGAGAAATATAGCTGGACATTTAGTGGTTAAGTAAGAACTGTGACATTTGGAGCCGAGTCGATCAGGCCTGTAGTGATATTTTATTATGAACACTCAGTGTGTAGTGTCTGGCGGGGTTGTGTAGTGCACGGCCGCGCTTCCTGCTGTTTGACCACCGGAGATTTTGAGCGCTGATGGAGTTATTGATCATGCGCACATTAAAATGATGTCTGCAGCCCCGAACGCCAATGACAGAGGCCTCCATTAATCAGAAAATCGATAGCGAAGTGCAGGAGCCTCTGAGACTTGACAATAGATCGGAGACTGGAGGGCCGAAAAAGCTCCCATCATCCCTCTGTGCGTGGGAGTGTTCACCCAATCACTCACCCTTTCTATATTTACACCATCCTCTGTCATTACATCTGTACTCCATACTTTGTACTCTGTGTGTGTGTGTGTGTGTGTGTGTGTGTGTGTGTGTTGTGGATCACCTCAGTCAGCAGATTAACTTTAATGCAATACGATATTTACTTTAGCAATATTGACACATTGAGCCACTTTGATGTTTTTATACATGGCCACTGACGTTTGATTAGCAATTGATGCTAAGTGTATTTACATTGCATTTTTAGTCACATGGAGCTTTTTTTTTTATTATTTATTTATTTTTTTTTAGTAATTTACACATCTGAGGAAAATATTGATGTTCTTGGCATTTTGGGCTCGTTTCTATTCTTCCTGCACCTTTACATCGTCTTCATACAAACTTACACGCTAGCAAAATCTTTATCATTCGCTAGCTTATCCTCAGTGCCCACGTTCCCCTGTTGCCTAGCAACAGTGTCACAAGTGGTGAGTGATTCGTGTGTTCGACTTTCCTGTGTCTAAAGCACAAATTCAATAATATAAATGTCCTTTAAACAGGATGTTTAATGTTTATTTGAGAAACTGATCCAAACAAACAGTGTGCTAGCGCTAAAGCTAGTGATCAGCAGACTGTGGGTTCAAATCCCGGGACTGTCAGGTCAGAGAGCCACTGAAGCAAAAGCTTTAAACTCATATAAATTTGGATTAAATATTTCATGTTGGAAAAATCTTTTTTATTTTTAATTTCTCTTTTAGTGAGAATGTAAAATTGCTCATATGTACAAAATTAAATGTACTGTATTAAATTCTGTAATACAGAACAGTTACATTAAATGTAACTAGAAACGGATAAAAAATATGACATGTTCTTTAATAAACTACAAATAATGATGGTGAATTGCATAAAATAAGAGGAATAAAACACTTTAATCAGGAAAATGCTCAACGTCAGGGCTGTAAGAGTGACTCCGCGTCATCACATGGTCCCATCGTTGATTATTTTCCTCTAAAAGCACTACATGGAGTGTTTTATTCCTTACATAAGACACATTCTGATAACTGAGTTGACCAGAGTTTATCCAGTGGGGTTTTTAAAGGTTGACATCAAACTTAAAACTTGACTGTTTAACTTGACAGAGATGCTCTCAGCAGAAACCATCTTGTCGAGGATTTTCATTCATCGTGGATGTCACACGCCATCGGCGCTATTCCCTGCTACATGTTCTTTAAGCTCCCGGTTCTTCTTTTCCTCCTGAAGCTGGATTGAATTGCGATGTCCCGCCTGTAATTTGACTTAAGACATAAGCAATTTCTCTTGGATGTTGTAGCACTGTGCACTATTGTAATGGAGGAGAGGTGGATTGGCAGACTGACACCTGTAACCAGAATCTCAAATTAGAAATGCCAAGAGGAGAGGAGATGTGTCTGCCGTGTCTCCCGGCACCAATCCCTCAGGGGGTCGGAGGAGTTGAGAAGAAGAGAGATGTCCACTCTGGAGTTAGACCGTCGCTCTCGTTGTCTCTCTCGCTGGACAGGACTGAGACACTCAGAAACGCCTCGAGTCGAGGTTTTTTTTTTTTTTTTTTTTTTTTTTTTTACGTCCTTATTAACACCTTGTGCTCTTTCACTGAAACAACAGCGAGAAACTTTGCTGATTGCAGTGAATAATATCAGTCATTACCATGGAGGCCTCCTACAGGGAGCAGCTGTTAAATTGTCACGCGATTTCTCATGATTTATGCAAATGCACAGGTTTTCGGCGCATACGTAGCTGCTCCGGCTGCCAATCACCATTAATGTGATTTCTGAAACCTGAAGTAGCTTCGGGGGGAAAAAGAGCAGTGAAAAGGATGAAGGTGCATCCGTTAGTTCTGCTAAATTGATGCTTGAAACTTCAGTCCCACCAAAGAGGCTTCACTGACAGACGGGAAAGAGCCCTGCGGCGCCGCTGGACCTCTTCCCGAGAGACACGCAGAGAGACGGGGACGAAGACGAAGAGGAAGAGAGAGGGTCATGCGGAAAATACCGGCAGTTTGTTCAGGTCAACAGTTCAGGGTTGATAAAGAACGGCAAATTCGTCTGGCTTGTGAACACAGTGTGCAAAAAAAGAAATAAATAATATAAATAATTAATATTAACTTGCTAGCTGGGTATCTAATGTGCATATACAATAAATTGGCAATTAATGTGGTTAAGCATATCAGTATGAATTGTCTGTAAAATTATGTTGCTTAAACAAAGAACTGATGCGACATCATTAAAACCAAAAAAAAAGCCATTTGTGTCACGTATGTTTAAGATTTCAGACAGTGTGAAGGTTTCATTTTAAACAGTCGTTCCCTCACCAGCCTCCCTTTTTTCTTTCCTTTAAAAAAAATATTCCTGAGAAACTGCAAAGAAGCGTAAAATCCTCTGTCCTGAAGATGTCGGAAAAATGTAAGTTACAGCTTTACCTCTGACTGCTACAAAGCGCTGACACTGGAGACTCCTTCCACCAACATCTAAAATAAACAAACATCTCCTTAACAGAAAACTTCACCACATCAACAATTAATTTTTTTCTTAAGTCCCTGTGAATGAGCTGTTACTATAGAAACGATAACGAGAAGTAGTGGATTAATATAAACCTGATGATTTGCAGCTGCACTACTGTCAGAGCCGCTGTTATAGAAAATTAATCAACACCTTCTGACCAATCAGCATTCAAAGGTGCTGTGGTGTAATACAGGATAAACCCTAACTCATAAAAGAAATGGAACTGAGAACAAGGGAAAGCAAAGCCTCGGGGTTGATGCAAACGGATGACGAGACTTAGCGAAGACATTGGGAAACAAGGTACAGGTGCACACATTCAGGGAAAAACTGGAACAGAAGCGCATGGAGCTTGTTGCCATGGGAACCATGAGGTGAATCAGGGATGGAGAAACTGTGACATAAACAATAGATACAAGCATAGAGTTTGTACAAATTTGTAACAATTCCTTGAATAAAACGTCACGAAGGGTAAGAAATCGGGAAAATGGTACGAAATCCAAAAATATTGGCTCCGAATTTTTCAAGAAGTCAGGATTGTAGCTGTAAACTCAGGGTGGAGGAAAACTGTAACATAATATAATACTGTTTATTTATTAATAGAACTGAATAAAATACCTCACAGGGAATAATTAATATTTGTGATCAGTTGTGAAGGTTGTGAAGGTTGTGATGTTTATGGGATCAGTAGTTAATTCTTTGGAAAAATACACAATTTTCGCTTTTTAAGTAAACGTGTATTCCCTTTTTACCCACTCGTTTATAATTTTTTTTTTCAGCTGGTTGGTTTGGTTTGGTGCTTTAAACTCTTTATTTAAGAAATGTCTCTGAAAGTGATGGATGAGGAAAACCTCTATACTCCATCTCTCTATATTCTCTACATTTGGTGAAAAAAACCTTCCTTTCCCGTCTTCCTTTCAGAAATGATGGACTGTGTGTTTCCACACACACACACACACACACACACACACACACACACACACACACACACACACTGCCTCACTCTAAGCCTGCTCCAGAGAGTCAGTGTGTTTTGCTCCTGTAACCACGGCTGAGCTGTTTTTGCCCCCGTCATGGGTGAAACCGTATTACATCACCTCGGTCTCAGACGAGTAACGGCGCCTCGGCTAACAAGTGCTAATGCTCGCTAAATCCATCATGTGTGTCAGGATCCAGCTGGAGCCCGGGGTCACCCTTGCCATCCATCCTCCAGCACTGCGAGTGTCTCTCTGATGGATGAGGTCACTCAGAGGTACGCTGCTTTTCCACCCCGTCACCCAGACACACACACACACACACACTCAAACTGAGAAAAGCCGTTTCACACGTACAGTATAAACACACACGTTTTATCTTTCTTTCTGTCTCAGAGGTAAATCAGGATGTTGCTTAGTTACACATCACCCCTTAGTGAAGGAGGTGTAGCTTCTCAGTCTTAGTGATGGAGGTGTGGCCTCTGTGTCAGTCTTAGTGAAGGAGGTGTGGCCTCTCAGTCTTAGTGAAGGAGGTGTGGCCTCTCAGTCTTAGTGAAGGAGGTGTGGCCTCTGTGTCAGTTTTAGTAAAAGAGGTGTGGCCTCTCAGTCTTAGTGATGGAGGTGTGGCCTCTGTGTCAGTTTTAGTGAAAGAGGTGTGGCCTCTGTGTCTTAACAAAGGAGGTCTGGACTTTCAGTCTTAGTGAAGGAGATGTGGCCTCTCAATCTCTGTGAAGGAGGTGTGGACTCTGTGTCAGTGTCAGTGAAGGAGGCGTGGCCTCTGTGTCAGTGTCAATGAAGGAGGCGTGGCCTCTCAAACCTCGACAATTCATTTTTTGAGACCTCACAGATCAGTGCAGCATCTGAGTGGTTCATCAGTCTGTCTGTCACCACAGACCACCTTTTAAAGTATAGGAGAGAGAAAGTGGACAAGAGCGAGGTGTGATAAGCGAGACAGAGTTCTGCTGAGTGATCATTTCTTTGATTTAGAAAAATCACTCACTTCATATCTTTTTTAGGATGAACACAAATCTGTTTGTGACTCACAGTGAACTGATACAAGTGGAAAAGCTGACCACTAGGGTCAGAGGTCACAGTAGGAATAGAAATATAATTTTTATAAGACTTTATTGATCCCAAGGGGAAAGAGAATAATCTCTCTCTCTCTCTCTCTCTCTCTGTGTGTGTGTGTGTGTGTGTGTGTGTGTGTGTGTGTATATATATATATATACCTGTCTCTACCAGAATTCATGGCGTGAGTATGCCCCCTCTCACCTCACATCATTCTCCCTCGCTGAGTGAACGCTCCATATCGAACGCTGTTTAATGATATTCAGTACTCCAGGTTTCAGCTTCTCCACCTGCAGGCTTCAGGACCAATCAGACTGTACATCAGTTTGTACATCATCAACAAAACAGGAAATAACGAGCAAATTCGGAGCTGTAAATAGTTAACGGTAATAAATCAGTGTAATATTGATTCAGTTATACGGATATCTGTAACGGTCACTGTAACCGAGTTCTCACGTGACTGCTGCACTGTTACAGTAGAAGTAAAATGATCAAGGACAGAGTGGTGTGACGAAGCGGGAAGAAGAGTTACCCCACCAAGGTTTATTATTCTCCTATAACAGCATGTCCGGAAGTGTTTTATTTGCAATTAAAATGTTTTATTTAGTAAAGAATGAGACACCATATATATATATATATTTATATATTTATATATATATATATATATATATATA
>CM074916.1:29613331-29638918 GCA_037576815.1 Pangasius larnaudii
ATAACTAAAAGGGAGAGCCAGAAGCTAACACAGACATATCAAAAATCCAAGACAGCGATTGTGTTCAGGTTTGTATTATGATTGCGTGATCCAAATTTCATGATGATCGGAAAAAATTTGTAGGAGAAAAAGTGAAAAATGAGTGGAAATTAATATCAGGGTATCCGTTGAACTCGATATGACCGAAAGAATCAGAGGAAAGCAGATTCGGGTTTCTACGACATGTTGCTTTGTGGAGTTATTATTGCAAATGTACGTCCAAATTCGCTCTGTTGGTGGTGCTATAGCGCTTGGGGGTGTACAGTGAAATAGGTTGTTAAGACTCTCATCTATCACTGTGCCTAATTTTCATAAAAAAGAGTATGAATTTGAAAGCAGACTGACATAGATTCCCATATCAAAGTATTATAATAATAATAATAAGAAGAAGAAGAAGAAGGAGAAGAAGAAGAAGAAGAAGAAGAAAAAAAGGTGCCTACACACCTTCAGTACTTGGCCCCTAATAAATATATTAAAAAAAGAACTTGATACTCAGGATGACAAACACAAAATAACTACATGGTTGAAAAACAAACCATGAAATATGAAAGAAGCAAGACCACAAAAGGACCAAGAACATAAACCCGGAAATCCGGTATATACACATCATGGGTCAGTCAAAACAAAACACAAAACAATAACACAAAAACATGGAAAACTACGAACAAAAGATGTGAAAGCAGCTTGGAACCATGACGCGTGCCGAGAGGCAGGAATTCATGACCCCAGTACAGTTATTACAAATGCATTTGTTTTGGACGACTTTTTGTGCTATAACTGTGTTTTTTGGTGAATTGTGGGGGATGACTCATGCCAAAACCCATACCATATTAACCAGTTAATTTGATTTATTGCTTCCCAGCTATACTCGATTCTTTTTTGCATAAAATTTAGAAACCCCCGACTTTTTTCTGCATTCATTTCCTGCTTCACACTGCTCTCGCTCCCACGATCTGCAGGATTTTTTTGCCTGTCGTCACAGAAAATGACTGCGAGGTGAGATGAAAAGGGCCTCACTGCAATGTGAATGTTCGTCTCACTCTTATTTCCACTTCCACCTGCCATCAGGGGAGTCGAGAGCACGGAAAAGGACCTCAGGTCTTTCTTAGTGATTGGTGATAGTGCTAAAGAAGAATGGTACCATTTATCTGTGTATAAAGCCTAAAAAAAAGTCAAGGGAACCAAACATTGCTAAGGAGTTCTGTAAAGCTTTCATAAAAAAAGCAAGATTATATTTAATTTGACTTTGTGGAATGTGTGTGTGTGTGTGTGTGTGTGTGTGTGTGTGTGTGTGCGTGCACATTTTCTGGTTTTGGTAATGAAATGGAGCAAGCAGACATTTCAAATGAATTCGATTCACCTCACTATGAAAGCATTCAGCTCAGGGATAACAAATCAAATCTAAAGTGCTTCAGTTAGTGTTATAAAATATTAAAGGAAAGTTTAATAATGAGCGCATGATTATAAGGTTACGATGCATGTGAGTGAGAGACAGGAAGGTCATCAGAAGGTCATCCTCTCTCTCCATGGCATGCTGAGACTCTCTCACGTTCCTTAAGCCGTATAAATCATGTATGCACACACTCTTTATATTCCTCCACTACCCGACATTCCCAGATCAACATCCTCCTGATGAACTCTCCACGTTCCCTACACTCTTCCTGGGATTACAGCGCTGATGAATGTAAAGAGATGGGGAGGAAGAAAGAGAGACGGATAAGAACACAGCCAGTTCACTAATACTTTAATGCTTGCTCAATGATCAGCACATATTTTATACATGTGTATTGACAAGGCTGGAGGGTGAAAGTGGAAAAATGAGAAACAGGAAAGGAAGATCTCTTTCTCATTCAATCTCTATTTCACTCTCTCACCCTTCTTTTGTCTTTCCATCTCATTATTTCTTCATCTCTTGGCTTTCTATGTGCTATCCCCTTCATTCTTAATTCCCTTTCACTCTTTCCATCTGTTTTTTTGTGTTTAGTTTGTACTGTTCTTTCTAAAAAAAAATAATTTTAGGAAATCAACAGAATCTTCCATTTCCCTTAAAGTCTGTTTATAGTGGAGCTGCTTTTTTCCCCCTCATAAATATTCTGTTTATATTTCTGAAATGTTTCAGCTTGCTGCTGACTCCATTCAGCTTTTTGTGATTGCTTGTTTTTGGTTGGATAGATGAGTTGTTTTCCTACAGATTCGCACTCCTTATCAATTTTTTTTTTATTCCATGGTGTCTGTTTATCATTTTCTTTAAAGCAGCCATCACCACATTTTTTTGAGCAAACATCAGGAGGATAGGCTGATAGGCTGAACTACTTAATAAGTTGCATTTCCTCCATTTCAGAAAGGAAAGACCATGGCTGGTCTTCATGTTTTCTATTGGCTCCGGTTTTCAAGGTTTGCAAAGTTCCTTTGCACAAGATTGCTTTATTTGCAGATTTGTAGTGTATTTTAGTTGTTTCTTTATAAGTTTAGTGATTTCTAATTTGATTACAGATTACCCACACCCACACAAGTTTCTTTTTTCCAGACTTGAGGCCAGTTGCCACCACCGCATCACAACTGGCGTGAACAGAGAAGGGAACAGGTTTTACTTTTATGTGAAGGCCATGTTCATTAATAGGAGACCGTATAGATTGATTACATTAGTTTGTTTAAAATTTTGTTTAATAGAACCAACTGAGTTTGTTAGAAAATATCGTAGGAAGTTGCAATGAAAAAATAATAACTGTAGGAGTGGTCAGGATTGGTCAAATTTCATGCAGGAGTCGTCAGGATTGGTCAAATTTCATGCAGGAGTGGTCAGGATTGGTCAAATTTCATGCAGGAGTCGTCAGGATTGGTCAAATTTCATGCAGGAGTCGTCAGGATTGGTCAGTCTTTCCATGGGAGCTGGTAGGATTGGACAGTTTTTCTGCATTAGCAGGTGGGTTTGGTCAAACTTTCTGCTGGAGTGAACAGAATTGCTTAAGAGAGTCTGCATGAGTACTTGGCATTGGTCTTATTTCAGGGTGGGTGGGACCTGGATTAAAAAACAAGTACTGCACATCTCTAGTGTGGTACATTCATTCACTGGGTGTGACCACTGTTTTTGAACCTATAAAACTGACCTCTGGATAACCTGAAATGGTAGTCTGGGATTCACTTCAATTTATAGGAAAAAACAGGCAGTGGTGACTCGGCGGTTAATGATCTGGGCTACAGATTGGAAGTTTGTGGGTCAAATGCCTGAACCACCAAGCTTTCAGTGTTGGGCTTATGAGCAAGGCCTTTAACCCTCATCTGCTCCACTCAACCAGAAAAAAAGCCTGCCACATGAGTAAATTTAAATGTAAGTCTGAAAGCTAAAGGATTCTGAGGCTGAATGATGACTAATGTGATTGGTTCAATTAGTCACGGGGTCACTGCAACAACCTCACTTTTAAGTTGTAAGTGCTTAAAGCATCTTTTTACAGCCTGCACAACTGGAAATCTTATCAAAGAAAAAACGTTGCATCATTCCCAGGTGCTCCAGCATATGCCACAAACCTATGTTGGTAACAAGACCATATGAACCAAAAGAAATCTTCTGTATGAAAACAAACTGGTGTTGATACACAAGCCTTTTTGTGCATGTCACACTTTAGGAAGACAAAAATCTTACATTGTCCAGATAATGAGGACTGACAGTGAATGAAATTATGCAGAAGTGCTCAATGTCCATAGAGGCATAGTTAAGCCTTATTCCCCTCATGTTCTGGTTTGAGCTTCCATGATTTTGCCATATCTTTGCTATAGTTTTCTGTTTTTTGCCCTTCGGACTACCCCTTCTGTTGTGCCGTTTGATCTGCTTTCTTGTTATGGTTTTTGACTTGTCTGCCTGGATTTTTTTTTTTTTTGGACATTTGTCTTTGCCTGCTGATTTTGTATTCTTTGCCCCATTTATTTCAGCTTGCGCACATCTCTGCTAGTCTGTTGAGACATTTCACTGAAGATTATAGGCCATGGATTTTCCAATAGCATCCGGTATAATTATTCTGTAGTGATAATTTTTTGTTCCCTATGGTACGGCTTATGTTAGTGTACACTGGCATGTACAACAGTGGTCCAAGAAGGTACACTACATTCACAATACTATTAACTTCAGGTGCAAAACAGTACCTTTAGAGTACGGTCCTAGTGTCAAGTGTTTGCACCCTGAAAGGTATAAAAAAATGCATATCAAAATTATATTTGCATTAGCAGTAGAGATCAAAGAGAGGAGTCTGCTGTGTAAGCTGATTGGAAGCAACATTAATACAAATTAAGATATATAATATGAGTAAACATGAGCAGGAGATCCAGTGCTCATGCAAGAAGTCTGAGTGTGGTTTACCTCAAACTACATTGTAGTATGCAAGAGGCTGCAGTAATGAATGAGTCTCACCATAAGGTGCCAGAGGGAACTGTTATTATTTGTCTGTTCTGCCCGACTGGACTCTGCTGGATTTAACTCTGCTTGGTATGGCTCTGCTGGACAGGGCCCTGCTAGGATGAGTTCTGCTGGTATAGTGACTGCTGGAATGGCTCTGCTATGCTGGGATCTGCTGCTCTGGTCTCCACAGGAGTGGATTCTTTTCATCTGGGCTGGAATGGACTCTCCTTGGCTGGACTAGGCTCTGCTTAGCTGGATTCTGCTGGAATACTGTATTGCACTTCTGAAATGGGCTGTACTGGGATGGGCACTGCTTGACTGGACTCTGCTGGACTGTGCTGTGTTGGGATGCAATTAACTCTGATGGACAAGACTCTAGAAGTGGGCTCTGCTCTGCTAAGCTGGGTTGTGAAGGGATGGATTTTACTGGGATGTCTTTGCTGAGCTGGTTACTGCTGGCTAGAATCTGCTGGACTGGATTCTGTTCAGATGGATTGGATCTGTTTGACTAGACTCTCCTGGTTTCCTCTGTCTAAGTGGGTTGCAGGGTTTGTGGTCATCTTTGCTCTTGGAGCCCTTCGATTCTGCTGACATGCAGGCCGTTTGGGATCTTCCTAAGTACCTAATCCTTTAAGGCATTTTTTATTTTTTTTTTATAAGATACCGATGACCTCCTGGTCTAGATGTACACGGTTGTACAGATGTTCACCTGTCAGCTGGGTGTTGTGTAGTGTTCAGTGTTGGAGATGTTGGAACATGCTCTGAAAATGTTCTTGTCGGTTCTGTTGATGAGATATGAGGAGTAGTCGTTTCTGGGCAGCACATTTTAGATTGAGATTTTAGATTTGCGTTCACCGATATATAATATTTTATTTATTATATTCATCTTTTAATATATGTTAAATCTCTTGCTTGGTCCTTTATTTAAATCTTTTTTCTCTATTCCAGCAGGTTACCATAAACTCTCCTTTTCCATACATCTTTGACTGATTTTCAGTTCTAGTTCTGTCTCTCTCTCACTCAATCTCTCTTTCACTCTCTATCTCACAACTTTTTTTTTACCCTTTCATTGAATCTTGATGTATTTCTGCTCCACTATCTGTCTTTTCTCCATTTTTTCCATCCCTCAATCTTCCCTTCTTCCTCTTCTCTCTTTTTGTCTGTCACTCTGTAGCACCACATCTCTTTCTTTTCATTCATTCTATCTTCTACCCCCTCTCAGACTGTCTCGATCTCTCTGTCCTATCGACCTTGATCTCTGTCTCGCTCTCCTCCTTTTTTCTTTCCAACTCCACCTCTTTCTCATTTCATTCCTTTAGTTTGTCTCATCTGTCTTGTTTCAATCTTAACTAAGCTCTCTCTGTTTATGGCTCTCTGTTGTCCAATCTTTTCTCTGCCTATTTTCATGTTTCTCAGCTTGCTTTCTCCCTCTCTCTAGAGTGAAGGAGTAGTTTACAGAGGTGAGCGTGGTGACGCCTCACGGCTCTACTCCAGTCCATACAGAGCCGCTTCATTGATCCAACATGGCTCTAAATGAACTTCAGCTCATGGTGTCTCCTTTCAGAGGTGTTGCCATGTGGCTTCGGTTCCTTTGGTTCGAACTTAAGATCGGGGCCACACAAGTTCCAGCATATTCTTATGTGGAATAACAACTTAACTAAGGCAATAAAACAAACAAACAGACTATAAGCAGATCATAACAGATTATTCATTTGTGGCACATTTTGTAGAAAACGTCTGTTACGTAGTCCATTACGTAAAGATAAGAAAAAGAAAGAAGAAGAAAAAAGAAGAAGAAGTAGCTGTAGGCTCAAAACTCAGAAAGCCCATCCAAGGTTAAAACCTATAACGTCAACTCCAGAAATATTGGCACCCTTCAGAAGAAGAGGCACAAATTGTTGTGCAGTTTGCCACTTTAACCGTTCGGAGATTTCCAATTACATTTTCTCTAAGAAAAATAATTCTTGTATGAATAAATAATATAATAATATTCTATCTCAGGAATATATGTGGTAAATTCAGAACACCCCTAAAGTACTGTACAAATCAAGTGTGAAAAATAATCAGGACCAAACAAAAAGCTTTCAAAGTCTTTGAAATTATAATTTACGCCACAGTGGATGCCTTGGGGACATTATGTGGCTGATGGTCCAGAGGCACTGATGATATCATGAATCCCACCAAGTACCAAGAAATTGTAGCCCAAAAACTGCTTGGCTCTGCCAGGAGGTTAAGACAAGGCTGCACGTGGATCTATTAATACACCAAACGTGCATCCAAATCAACACCGAATAGGTACTATTGTTTTGTGACAACATCTTCGAATTTGAACCCTGTGAAAATCTGTGTACTGAATTAAAGAGGAAGCCTACATGTACAAACCTGAGAATATAAAGAACATTAAAATATTCAGCATTAAAGAGTTGGACTAAGAGCCATGACTATCTTGTTCGATGTTACAGGAAGAGGTACAGTGTTGCTATTCTCTCTGGGGGGAAGGCTTCATCAAATATTAAGCACATTTTTAGGTTTTGAAGTTACATAATAGCAGCTATAACCAGTCATTCCCTCACCAACCCTCAAGTTAGTAATAAAAACAAAAAAAAAATCTCACAGTCTCACAGCTTGTCATGATACAGAGACATCGCAAATCGTAAACTCATCTGTAACTTAAAGTTACAACTTTACCTCTGACTGTTACAAAGTGCTGACACTGGAGACTCCTTCCATGCATGTAAATAATCTCGCTGCAGAAAACGTCACTGTATCAATGAGTATACCTGTTGAAAAAAATCGCTTTATGCAGTGCATTCGCCATACAAGTCCCCGTGAATGACCAGTTGCTATAGAAACGCTAATGTATTAATACGAGTGCATTAATATAAACTTGTGACTTGTAGCTGCACAACTGTCAGAGCTGCTGTTATAGAAAATGAATCAACAATTATAATTAAAGCTTTGAGCATTAACCCCAATCCAGGAAAAAAAAATGTGTGTATTTAATTATTTTGGTTGCTTCACTCATTTTGAACTGCATATTCTTGAGACCAGTTTTTCTTTTTTTTTCTTTTTTTTTTTTTTAGTGTGTGTGTGTGTGTGTGTGTGTGTGTGTGTTCAGTAGGCTGAATGAGCTTTTCTTCTATTTCCACTTTCCCCCACATGGATATTTCCATTAAGGCAGCCACACAGAGATTGAGGTCTAAAATAATGCCTCTAT
Source organism: Pangasius larnaudii (assembly GCA_037576815.1). NCBI lineage: Eukaryota > Metazoa > Chordata > Actinopteri > Siluriformes > Pangasiidae > Pangasius > Pangasius larnaudii. The sequence continues at coordinate 29,620,978 of CM074916.1, forward strand.
TCCCCTCCTTTAATGCTGCCTCGGCCTCGGCACGGTAAATAACTCCTAAATGTCTTTAGGAAATGGGGCAGCGGGACTTGCTTTAACCTTGTGTGTTAGGGCCCCAGTGCGCTCTAATGCAAATTAAACATTACTTACCCTGTCGCTAAGATAGATCTTTCTAGTCATTATTTCCTGACCCCCTTTTTTTTCCGAGTGAAGAATTCAGCGGCCTCAGTGTAAGCCGTCGCCCTGAGCGGCATGCTAACATTAGAAACCTCTCAGAAAGCTGCCCAGAGCTGAAACCTCTCCTTTTTTCCATCAACTTTAAATTAAATCAGCTGCATTTTCACAACTTATTGATTAGTAGAAGGAATAAAACCATGTAGGCTCATGGTATTTTTTTTTATGATGGAGTACCAATACCAGTACCAATTACAAACTACATAATAATAATGATATGTTAATATTTAAATATTAAAAGGAAATACAGTGTCATTTTATAAGTGATTGTTCTGATTGTTGCTGTTATTCATTTGTGAGATTATTTTATCTGAAGCATCTTAGTGGACACTTTATTCAGTTTCACACTTGCATTGTTTTTCCATTTGGCATTTTTTTCTATTTGCCCCGAGAGTTCGGTACGTTTGGTGAAGTGCGAAAGCTGTTTTCGAGCCCGGGAGCGGTCCAGAGAGCTGATCCCCAGTCCTCTTGAAAACGGTGGGCTGCGGATCGCTTCAACCGAACCGTGGTGTGATCCGCATCGCGCGTGGAAGCTGTCCGCTCACGCTTGTCACGTTACTTCCTGTATCAAGCTCAGTGATCTGTTTGGTGTTATGATAGTGGAGGAGACGGAACACCAGACTGATATTAAAAAAAAAAAAAAAAACAGACTTTCATTAGACTGCAGTGCTGGAATTAGCTCAGCTTTTTGGTGTTGGTGGAATAATTAGTTTCTGCAATGGCTGATCTGCAGGATTTAGCACATGCTGTGCTTAGGAGGTGCTTTTTCACTGTTTAATTGTCATTTTGTTGTTTTCAGCTCTGTGAATTTTGCCTTTTATGGAGTTTTGTGGGTGTGGCATTTCTTTTGTTTTAATCTGGGGGATTTTTTTTTACTTTAGTTCTGTCCACAAAAATATTTACACACAACTTTAGTAAATGATAAACGAGGCCCAGTGTTCAAACATGCTGTCAACAAAAGTACTGTAACACTGATAATCATATATACTACACAGTAGCCTAAGTAGTTTAGCTTCTAACGTTTCTGGTAAACAGTAAAAAGCTGTTAAGTGCACACATCTTATCTTCTAATATCACCAAAGGTATGAAGGTTACTAAAATAGCTTCTAATCTACATTCATTGGTTTTGTACAGCGTGGGATTCTTACATATCCGATTTTTCCCAGCATGTCTAAAAATCCATCAGTGATAGACGATGACGAAATGTGAGAAGGAACTGAAGATATTATGCGTCTCAAATTAAAACCCGAAACACCATGTTTACCCTTCTGTATGGCCTTGTCCTCTGCGTTTGGATTATTGGGGCGTGTGTGTGTGTGTCCTGGGAGTCTGACGAGTGCCCCCATTGGAACCTTAGTAAAATATTAACGGTGAAGGAGATTCTCGGTGACATATTGTAAAGGCTGTCAGTGCAATCTCAGAGCCTCGGGCTGAGGAGGAAGCAGGGACACAAGAGGATGGGGACAAGTGTGTGTGTGTGTGTGTGTGTGTTTGGGTAAAAACGATGGTGGTATGAAGATTCAGAAGTGCGGAAGGGAATGGGATTGTCATCCGCACCACATTCGACCTATCTGTGCATTTTTGTGGGCAAAAATGGGAATCTGTGTTTTACCCCAAGCTGGATATTGATTGCTGCCAAGGGGAACGTGTGTGTGTGTGTGTGTGTGTGTGTGTATGTGTGTGTGTGTGTGTGTGTGTGTGTGTGTGTGTGTGTGTTGACGGGCCTTCCTGGTTATCTCTGAGCTGCTTTTATGCTTCTATTTATTTTTCATTCAATTAATTTGGGCCACTGAGATTTACTTAAGGTGTGAATAAATGTGTCTCCATTTTCAAAATCACCAATACCCACGATGTTATTACTGCCATAGTTAAAAAAGGAGATGAAGTGACTTACTTAATTCTTATTCGTCTTCTTCTTCTATTTATTATTATTATTATTATTATTATTATTATTATTATTATTATTATTATTATTATTATTGCTGCGACTAGGGGCCCAAACACTGAGAATCTTAGAAGCCTCTTATTTTATTATTTTATTATTTTATTATTTTATTGTTTTATGTCTTCTTCTTCTTCCTCTTCTTCTTCTTCTTCTTCTTCTTCTTCCTCTTCTTCTTCTTCCTCTTCTTCTTCCTGGTATAAACAGTGATGATAATCATATTTGACTGTAATTTTTAATTACTGTTGTGTTTTTCTTCCTCTTTTCATGATTAACCTTTTTTTAATGTTCTAATCTAATAATTAAGTTATTATAAGAATGAATTCAGCTGGCATGTAGTCTTTGCCTTTGTTGGCAAAATGTGTCTTATTTATAAATTAAACTAGGTCCCTCCTCAAAACTACGTCCCTTCCATAATCCTTTGGGAAAATTGACATTTTCACCAAAAAAAAAATAAAAATAATAATAATCCCTCCGATTTAAATACAGATAAAATTGTTCACGGACCTGAATTCCAGGAAAACAGATGTCTGGAATATCCTTCTGTAAGTATTTATCCTTCGTGTGTATTTGAGTATTACAATTTTTATTATTATTTTTTTTTTGGAGTGCTTAAATCTGGCGGCAAGGTATTGCAGTCTTTCTAAATCCGTAATCACCTGCAGTTATTTGGCAGAAACATTTCATTGGCTCAGAAATAATCCCACATCCTGCAGCATATTTGATCCAGCAGACCTGAACGATATTGTTTTCTGAATAGATTTGTATGAACAGCTGTTTTGATTTTCCATAAACAGACACATGGGCACCATGAAGAGGTGCTCATCAGATTAATCCATGTGCAAATATTCATGATGGAAATGTCAGCGATTTCACCTTTACACAGTCACACTGGATGTCCAACACACACACACACACACACACACACACACACACAGAAGTGTGTGAGCTTCAGCATGTCCTAATTGAGGCCAGTAATTCTATGATTAAGGGCCGATCAAACACTCTCCGCTGTGGTGAATCACTTGGAGCGATCTTGCATATCTTTGTATCATTGTATCGCGTTCCATAATGCTAACGATTAGCCGAGAAAGGGCCGATCTTTATCTGTGTTTATCTATGCAGGAAATACATTAGTCTCAGAGGCTGAGCTGTGGTTGGATTACAGCTCAGCCCCCGATCCTGTCACTGGCTCATGTTCCTCAGAATAAAGATTTTCCCCTGACCACACTGTAAAATCTGCTTTAAGGGTAAAATTTCGCCCCAGAAGCACGAAGAACTGTGCTCAAGGACCTGTGACATCCAAACACAACCTTGGAGGTTTGCTATGTCTGTCGCCAAACAATGGTATATTCTGTTACAGGAATAGGAAGAAAGTATCTGCATTCATTGGGGGGGGGAAAAAGAAACTAGCACACATTTTCAGATATTCCAGGTATCCTTTATCTATATTCATTATTTATATTTCCTTCTCAAATATCAGAAAGATGGTGCAAAACATTCCCAGACACAACAAGGCTTTGTCAGTATACTGGTCAGTAAACTACAGTTCACTTACCTGTGAAGATTTTGGGAAATAGAACTAACCACTTCATTTAGAAAATATCACACTGGGATTCATCAGAATTTATGCATGAGTCATTGTAATTGAAATAAAAAAAAAAAAAAAAAAACAGACCCAGACACACCTTTAGTTAAAAAAAAAAGCCAGATGAAACACCACATACACAGCACATCCAGAAAAATCATTTCAGACTGTCAGATCTGCACAACCCTTGCCATATCTCTGGACTCAATCTACCCTCCTTCCAGCCACTGGCAGATGTTCTCCCTTCTAAAAGAACTACACTTCAGTGTTTAGAGAAAAGAGAGGAACTCCATCTCCAATCAGATCCAACCTACAGATCTCGCTATCTATCAGGCAATGCTTGCCTCCACTTCCTTTACTGATGCTCCCACCAAGATGGCCTTCTTTCATGCTAAAATCCACACATACTGTATCTTGACCTACATAAATTGTTCTCTACCTATTTTCCTTACTTATCTCCCCTACTTCCCCTCATCTTCCCCTGTTAGTGCTAATGACTTGACTTGACCAAGTTCTCACCCTACCTACAGGATCAATCCAACCATGTGGGAAGTGGTGTCTCAGTGTTTAAGGCTTTGGGCTACTGATAGGACAGATGAGTTTAAATCTTTGCTTCTCAATTGGAAGTTCCTTTGGTTAAAAGTGGTTAAAATCCAAATGTAAATTTACATTCATCACCCCACAGCCTTGCTACTGGAGTTCCTCAGGGGTCACTACTTGGTCCACACTTGTTCTCTCTCTGTACACACTGGGTTTTAGATGATGGGTCTTCATTTAGGAAGAGATGTCAGAAAGGCAGTAAGATATCTTCAGAGAGACTTGGGAGGTAAATGAAAGGAGAAGTTGGGTGTCATCAGCATAGAAATCACAGGAGAAACAATGTCCTATAATTTCTACACTGATGCCACACAGCTGCTTTCCTACATTTACCTCCCAAATGTCTTAGAAGATACAGTATCTTACTGCCTTTCTGACGTCTCCTCGAGGATGAAGCCCCATCATCTGAACTCAACCGTGACAAAACTGGTTTACCTAACTGCAAAGAACTCCTTCCTGCTGGACCTGTCGATCACCATCAACACCCTCACAGTCCACCCACACATGGCCAAAACTCTTGGTGTAATTTGAGACAAACGACTCAACTTTTCCAATTACATCAACCAGCAGATCCTGCAGATTTATTCTTCATAACAACAGAAGAATACAAAGAAATTCTGACCAGAGCATCTGCTCACCTTCTTATACAACCCTTAGTTATATATCAACTACTGCAACTCTTTTCATGCTAGTCTTACTTCAGATGAGATATTTCCAGAAACGGCATTCAAAAAGCTGCTGTTTGACTGGTTCATAACCTTCCAGTGTTCTCTCATGTTACCCCTCTACTAAGGTCATTCAGCTGCCTCCTTTGCATCCCAGGCATCAAAGGGCTTGGCACTACATTATCTATGCAGCCTGATTCAGAGTTAACATCTCAATGCCAGCTCAGGTCTTCAACCTCAGGGCATCCCTCTCTAATGATTAAACATGCTCGTAATACAAGATACCGCTGCTTCAGCGTTCTGGCTCCTCAGTGGTGGAAAGAGCTTCCACTCTCCTCTATTCCTTTTTACAGAAGTCTTTCCTCTTCACACAGTATCTAGTTCAACTTTCTGTCCTTGTACTTTGCATTGATCACCTACTGTATGTATTACTTCTAGGTTTTTCATTTATTTATATTATTATTTATTCAGGCGGCACAGGTAGCGTCACCACCTCACAGCTCCAGGGTACAATTCATTCACAGACTCATTCACACCTAGTGCAATTCTGGCTATTAAATTTTTTTTTATTTATTTACTATTATTATTATTATTATTAGTAGTAGTAGTACTAGTAGTAGTATTGGTTCAAGGACTGAAAGTTCTGGTACAATTTTCCTTTGGTCGACTTCCTTTTTTTGTCATCTTATTCTTCTTATTAATCTAGCAATTATTAGGGGTCCAAGCACCTATTAGAAGTTGCAAAAAGTTAAAGAATCTGAAACATGGAAAAAGTTTTTTTTTTTGGTTGTGGTGAGTAAATAAAGACATACATAGAAAGGCTTGATAATTTGAAGGCAAACTCTCAGAGTGGAGTGTTTAAACATTACAGGTAAGGATAAAATGAATGATGAGACATGGATGATGGTTAGTAGGGTTGTGAGGCAGACCACTGGAAAATACAACAGGATCTGACCATTATTAAATATTCTTCCATAATATGCATTAGAGCTTTACAAATTTACTAATTTGTAATCTGATTTATTTGATAAAATTGTGTAGTAAATTAAATTGCATGAAGAAACATATGCAAGCGATTTGACATTTGCAATACCCGCGGTGTGCATTTCCTCCTTCGAATAGAAGGCGGTGCACCCAAATAGACAGTGTGAAAAATAAATAGTTCTCATCTATTTCTTTTATCTCTCCAACAAACAGGTCTAAAGAGAATAAACTGTCTTGCCTCTATTGTTCAAAATCATCAACAGCCATCAGAGGTCAAAGTCTTAACTATGCCTTTAGAGAAAACGAAATCTCTCTGTGAGGTGGTGTGATGCTCTTTCCCCTGCCTGTGTGTCAATGTGTGAGTGTGTGAGGAGAAGGAGATGAAGAAAATGAGGGGGGGAAAAAAAAAGAAAAAGGAAAAACACGAGGGGCCATGCTGATTGTTGTGACAGCTAGTACATCACTGCTGGAAAATGCAATTTCCCTCTGCATTCCCTTCTGCCTGTAGATCTCATTAGCTGACCATGAGAGAGGAGTGAGAAAAACCAAACCTATATCGTCAAACACAGTGCTGGGTGGCTGATTGTGTGAGTAGGAGGATTGGATGGAGCGGGGTGGGGTGACAACCAGGGTCCCAAAACTTAAAATGTTCTCCTTGTTGAGCTCTCGGCTTTTGGGTCAGCCTGCGAGATCTGCATGCAGTCCCATTTTAATTTCCAGTCCTCTTGGGGAATGGGACTAATTCTGATAATAAGACGTCATATTTAATTTTTATGGCAGAAGGAAATGGACGTTCATGCCAGGCAGCATGCAATCCATGCACAGAGCTGGATAATTGAGAGCTAAGGGTCCACCAGTGGCTCTGTGGCAATGCTGGGATTTGACCTTAGGGCAAATTCACACCTATTAATCAGAATCCGAATGAAATCGATTCTTTTGGTTTGTTTGCTGGCTTGGTTTTACACTGCACATAATTAAATGAACCAAAAACATGTTGTCTGGGGGGTGTGCAGGACTGAAAACGTCCTCATAAAACTCTTTCATTGGTCAGAACCAATCACAAATATCACCCAAGCACAGAGAACGCACATAGATAATAAATTAGATAATTAGATAAATAACTCGTTTAAAAATTTTTATGTTGCCCCAGCACTTAGTTTCTCTTTTTGTTTCATCCGAAACACATGGCTACGGCTACGGCTCTGTCCTTTGGCTCAGTTTAGCAGCTCGCGTCTACAAAATAAATAAATAAATAAATAAAAAAATATATATAAAATAAAAAACTGAACCCAAAACACACTTCATTTGTTCACTTCCTGTAGTTTAGTCAATTCATAGTCAAATCGCCTTCTCATTCTGAACATGGGGTCACAGTAAAGTCAAAATAATGAAATCTATGTTGAAATAATGAGATATTTTTTATATATATATATATATATATATATATATATATATACACAGCTTGTCATGTTACAGAAAATCTGAGAAAATCCTCTGTCCTGAAAATGCTGGAAAACGTAAAGCTACAGCTTTACCTCTGATTGTTACAACATGCTGACACTGGAGACTCCTTCCATAAATGCTAAATAAACATTTCCTTACTTTACCAAGAAAATATCAATAATTACATGTGCTTTTTAATCCAGTTATGTGGAGCGTCTGCTGTACAAGTTCCTATGAATGAGCTGTTACCATAGAAACGATATCATATTGGACGGAGCGCATTAATATGAACCCGAGAGTTCTGCTGATCTGCTGCTGATGAAGGAAGCGTCTCATTTCGGTGTGAATGTACAAGTTACAAGCATTCATAAGTTCAGTGGGAAACATCTCAAGTATAATTACATCCTTCATCATAATTATTCACCATCACTGATTAAACACTTACAGCATGAGTCCCTCCACAACACAAGTCTGGAGGAGGGCAAGTGCTCCACTGAGTGACACTCCTCCTCCTCAGCCGCCACTCAGAACAAGCTTCTTCCAAACAGTTTAGATCAGATCTGATCAACGTGCCAAATCTGAGCTGTCCCCAGAGACAATAGACGTCTCATCGTCTTCTGAGGAGAACTGGAGTGTGTCCTTCAGTGTTTGGGCTTCTCGAATTTGTCAGTTCTGTTCCACACATGAGGAATGGGAGCAAAGTAATACCTTAGTACACAAGTTATTTTTCCCTAGGTGATCAAAATTCCTTTCCCTTTCACTTAGAGTTACATTTACATTCACACACACACACACACACACACACATACACACACACACACACACACACACAATAGATCCATCCCTATTCCATGTCTGTGTGAATACGTTCATGTCTATGTATGTGTCCCTGTGCTTATGTGTCATGTATGTGGTCGAGTGTGTGTGTCTTTGTCTGTTTGTGTGTGTTGTGTCCACGTCTGTGCATCCATGTCGTGTGTGTGTTCAAGTGCGTTTGTGTTGTGTCCATGGGTGTGTGTCCATTTATAGTTCCATGTCCATGGGTGTGTCCGTGTACATGAGTGGATCGGTGTCCATAAGTGTGTGTGTGTCCATGTTATGAATGTGTCCATGTGTCTGTGTGTCCATGCCCATGGGTGTGTCTGTGCGTGTGTGTGCATCCATGTACATGAGTGTGTGTCCATGAACATGTCCGTGACCTGGGTATATGTCTGTGTGTGTGTGTTGTCTCCCTGTGTGTGTCCATAGGTGTGTCCATGTGTGTCGGTGCCCATAAGTATGTGTCTGTCTGTGTATCATGTCCGCGTGCATGGGTGTGTCCACATGTGTGTTTGTGTGTGTGTGTGCAGGTACCCTTTGGTCCTGTTCTTTGAGAGTATTTGTAGCAGGGCTGCAGCAGTAATATTATATTTCTTCATCTGGCAGAAACTTTTAGCTAAAGAGAATTTCCAAGCGACTTAAGTCCAGAGGGCATCATTATCTCTCTGTGATACCCGAGGTTAATGTTGTGACCAGCAGCAATAAAACCATTCAACCTGACACACAGATGAAGACATTGCCAAATAGTCAGCCTGACGGTTTGACATTTGGAACGTGACTAGCAATTAGAGCCAAAAGGCTGAAGGACGCGCTCGAGCTCTTGTCAGCTGTGGAAGAAGTGGAGTAGACGTCTATCTGTCTCTGGGGTCAGTTCAGTTTTTACAGGGCCATTCATATCTCAAATAAACTGTTAGTTGATTGACAGCTGTGGAGGATGCAGCTGAACCAATCAACTGCACCTACTGTTCTGGCGGAATCTACAGTAGCTTTATTTAATTGGATCACTGACGACTTTCAAGCATCAGTTCTGCCCACAAAGAGGCATACTGTTGGACTTACAGTAGCAATCATTTTGAAGGAAACTCTACTCCTGAGACACATTAAATCTGTTTATATTGAAATGTTTAGTGATTCTGGTGCTAATTTGGTGGTTGGTCTTGTATTCTCATGAGGAGTTAGCAGTTGTATGCCGTGCTGATGGCCCATTGGGACATCAGTTATTGCTAGCTACTCAAATTTCAGCGTTAGCTCCTAAAAAAGCTTCTTTCCTCATTCACCATTTTCCAGCGATGTTCAATGTCATCTCAATGACAAACCCACCATCATAGACGTAGCGGAGGCATTGGTGAAAAATGCTGAACTGAAAGTCCCAGAATGCAATGCAAGTATATAATGATGAGATATGGCACAGATTCTGCTTGGCTAGATAGCGAGACGACGAGCGTCATGGCCTTGATGGAGGTATTAAAACGAGAGGTGAAGCTTTGGAAGCTGATGTGTTTGAGCAGCGTGTACAGATGAGGAGGTAAACGAGCTGGACAGACTGAAGCACTAAAGCGCTGCCGCATCGGTGTCTTTTGGTATAAATGAAGCGAGGGATAAATCCCACTGACCCACTTTCGTCAGGAAGAGAACAGCATTGTGGGTAATGTAGGGAACCGTTAACTAAAGTGAAAATGAAAGAAGAGAGAAGCAAATAAATGTCAACTCAGAATTTCATTGTAAAATAAATCTTAAATGTCATTGAATATCACATGTTGATTATAAATATTTATAATTCATTAAGGTTTTTTTCCCCCTTTAACCTACATTCGGACACAAACTGTTCAGTATAAAATAAAATGAGAACATTAGACAGTGAGTCTAATTAGTGAAACATGTCCAGTGAAACCATTGCCACCTGCATGGACGTCCATCTGCTGACTCCGAGGCTTTCATTTTCATTCTCTGGAGTACGGACCTTGCCACTCTTTCCATCTTTCAATCCTTCAAAGGATGCTCTCTTCAGGTGTTACACTCCTTTAGCCTGTCAGGCCACACATTCCTCCTTTCACTGTCACACAAAGGGCTGCTCAAGGCCCAATCCTTGGGATGTTCCTGTTCAGAATGTCTTCTCTTTGTGGATATATCGTATGACAATTTTAATATCCACCTTTCCTGCTGACACAAACTCCAGTCTTTATCTCCCCATAACTGAGCATTTTCATACGAAATCCAAAAAAGCTTTTCCTTGAGTTCAACACAACCTTCAGCATTGATAAGGTTATTTATTTTCCTCCCTTATTCATCCCCACCTACTCGTTATCCCTCCATCTAACAATCCTCACCTACTCATTATCCCTCTCTCTTACCATGTTCACCTGCTCACTAGCTCTCTGCACGCTCACTGTCACTCCATTCAACTCCCTCTACCTCCTCACTGTCTCTTCATCCAACCATCTCCACCTCCTCATTATCTCTCCATTTAACCATCAGCACACTGATGGAGGCTGAATGGAGGGATAGACAGCAGGTGGTCACTATCCCTCCATCCAACAATTTCTAACTCCCCACTATCTGTCCATTCAACCTTCTCGTCGTCTGCCCTTCCATCCATTTCCACATGATCGCAATCTGTCCATACAATTTCATCAACCAGGCTTTTTACCATCCCTCTATCCTACCTACTCTGCAATCTACTCATTCATCTTTCCTCATCTTACTTTACCTTATTTACCTATTATCCCTCCATTCAACCTCTTTTATAGGCTTGATTACTATGCCTCTATCCATCCTCATTTATCTCTCTCTCTCTCCATACATCCTATCCTATTCTTGACCACTATCTCTCCATTCAACCTCCTCTACCAGCCTGACCACTATCTCTCCATCTATCCTTCTCTACCAGCTCACTATCAGTCAATCTATCCACCTCCCCTAGTTCACCATCCCTCCATTCATCCTCATCTACTAGCCTGATCCAACCACTATCTCTTATCTTTTATCTATTCACTATCCATCTAGCCTTCTCTACCAGCCTGACCACTATCTCTCCACCTTCTTAAACTATTCACTATCCCTCCATCCATCTTATTCTACCTTCTCACTGTTCCGCCATTTTACCTTTCCAAATATCCTGATCACTATCCCTTTATCCCTCATCACTGCTGTGCTTCAGTGGAACTATTATTTAAACAGTTAGACATTTTTTACGCACTTCCCATTATCAGAATTAAAAAAAAAAAAAAAGTTTTCCTAGGTTAGCGAGCTCCTCCACACACAAGATGCCTTCTTTATCATTGTAAGTGTTGAGTTACATGGTGCAGTGGGTTCAATACAAAATAAACGTGTTACCATAATAATTTAATCCCATTTAAAAAAAGACAGATTTATAATCCTACTTTGATCAATATTTCAGTATCCATCAAGAATATTAAGCATTACCTGAACTGTTAAAATGTAGCTAAAATTGTTTTATTTGATTAAAAATGTGGTTCTATGAGAAGCTACAAGTATCATAAACTGCACCTTGGGGCCTTACCCTTATTCATTCTTTAAGATTTTATTTTATTTTTTATTCACATGAGTTCCTATAAACTCTTAATCGTGGGATTTTTGCATTCTGTGCAGGAGCAGCAGGAACCGTGGGAGAGTTTCAGCATGACAGTAACACCATGTAATCCCACTCCTGAGAGAAAAGAGGAATATCACCTTATTGCCTAAAGCAAAGTGCACTTTGGAGAGTAATGGTACCATGGTGACAAGTTTTGCTGGTGAATAGTATTTCTGCAGAGCTCGCTAAACAGTAATGGCTCTTGACACCTTTATTCCCAACCAGGTTGTTACTCATGTGCTGCTGCTCGGGCAAGACTGAATTATGACAAGAAAGGACGGAAAAAATAAAAGGATCAGGCGACGTGCACACTTAGAATACAGGGAAATGAATCAAATAAAGGAAATTGTGTTAGAAAGCTGTATTCAGAGTTGAATTCAGTTCAATTTATTTTCCTTCGACATACAGGATCACATGTTATCTAGCACTCGGTTGGGTTCTCTACCAGGATCTGCTTTTATTTCAGCAGGTTTCATGACATAATACAACTCCTTATCCAAGAAATCGTTAATGAGACAAGGCAGTTTATGCTTTTGTCTGCCTTCTGCTTGCTGTTTTGCTTTTTTCCTCCATTTTGAACACACAGTAGAAATAAAACTATTATTATTATTATTATTATTATTATTATTATTATTATTATTATTATTATTATTATATAGTTTTTCCCTATTCAGAAATGTTTATGCTCTTATTCTATTATCCTACTGATGAAGCAGAGTTAGTTACCACCTGATAGTCATTTTCCTATAACAACATGTCCTGCAGTGTTTTATTCCTCTTATACCACAATAATTTATCAATGATTGCATTTTTTTTAATTTATGAAAGAACAACACAGTTTTTTTTTTTATCTGTTTCTAGTCACATTTAATGTTGTGGAACGTCCATGTGACAAGTTAGTTTCTTTGATCACTTAGCAGTGATAAACAGTTGTTCCCTCACCAGCCTCTCTTTCTTCCCTCGAAGTTAATACGACCGACAAAAAAACCTCAGCTTGTCGTGTTACTGAGAAACCGCGAACCTCTGTCCTGAAGATGTCAGAAAACCTAAAGTTCCAGCGTTACCTCTGACTGTTACAAAGCAGTGACACTGGAGACTCCTTCCATAAATGTTAAAGAAACATCTCCTTACTGGAATCTGTTTACGTGGAGCGTCTGCCATACAAGTCCCTGTGTTAGAAACCATAACGTATTAGAACGAGCACATTAACAGAAACCTGTGATTTGCAGCTGCACTACTGTCAGAGCTGCGGTCATAGAAAACTAATCAACACCTTCTGACCAATCAGAATCCAGAATTAAAGAGCACTATAGTATCAAAGTTTATGTAATAGATCCTTATTGCACTAGGATCCACTGAAGATGGAGATGAATCCATTTTTCAGACAGTATTATCAGCTCTAGTGCTTTCAGTCAGTAGAAACAGAGTCTTTATGTCAGTAAAGGAGGATAAAATCTCGTTCGAGAAGCTCAAAGGTGATTTGCGGAATGCCCCAGTTGCAGGTCCATTCCCACATCAGACAGTCCAGGGAGGCGAGTTAAATTTATGCTCAATGTTCCATTAGTAATTTGGGATCCGTAGTCATTTAGATCTTCAGACAATAATGTCAGTGAATCTAATCCTGCCTCTGAAATCGAGTTTACGATTCGCCAGGATTAATAAACGCTCCCTGTTCAGCGAATGAAAAGAAACAGAATGATTCCCTTCCGCTTCCCCTGGCTGCCATTATGGTTCTGCATTCAGACTTCCTCAGGTTATCAATGAGCTGCGCTGCCCTGGAGCTGAATATCACGGCCTGATCAGTGGCATGAATGCCTGTAAATAGCGAAGCAGGCGATAAATCTGTCTTGCCAGGACCGAGATGGGACGTGTCACCTTCAGCAGAGACGTATTTCACCGTTACCAGGGTCGCATAGAGCCTGCAGCATGCGTGAAGCTGAATGAAGCTGTCTCCTGCAATCTCTTAATTCGGAAAAAAAGAATGTTTTGGTGTGATAATGTGGGATAATAATAAACGATAACATATGAAACACGGCTTTTTCCCTGGCATGTGTGTGTTTTCCCCACTATCAGATTTAATAAGCTTGCCAATTTCATGCGAGTGTGAGGCTGAGGTTCGTGCACAGGCACCTCTTAAGGGGCTGTTTGTGCTTTGCGTGTGGTGTGTATCAGCTTTTTGTGACAAGGCGAGACAAAGAAGCAGAAGCAGAAGCTCCTGGGAAATGACCGAAGCGCCACAAAGACACGTCCGAGTCCCAGAATCCTTCAGGCTTGACAGGGCTTTAGAAATCAGCTACATTCCTGTGGGAGGTTTAAGGTCAGGAAGTCTCGGATGGGAACTGGAAACGAGCGTTCGACTGCAAAACCAGATATGATGAACGACTCAATCACGGGTCAAAGATGAAAACACAGGGCCTCTGAAGGAATATTTCTGATCATTCACGCCTTTTAGTAGAGTGCATTGTCCCGGTTCGACTGCAAGCAGTCTCCAGATAGTGTTGTTTTGACAGTTGAATGCTCTGGATGATGAATCCGAATCCCCCTGAGCATTTATTTCAGCGAGCTAGAGCACCGCTAATATGTAAACTGTTGTACTCTTTCTGTAATGAGCTCAGGGTGGCTGCCAGGGCTCTCAAACATTATGATGAATGAATAACAACAATTTTTGCCCCCTTTGCAAGGTTAAAGAGTGAGGGAATACAGTGGAGTACACCAGAGGAATTTAGAGGGAGTTTCAATAAACAGCATAAACAAACCACTGGTAAGGATTAGTTTCTTTAGACATTAACTCAATCAGTGTCAGGTTTTAGTCGTTAAGAGACAACAATTATCACTGACTCCAAGTAAAAGAGCTAATTTGGATGTGCAGTTAGTGGACTTGTTGTAGGTGATTTACAAATAGTATCACATAAATGCCATCAATATTTAAATAGGGTCTTAAATATTTTTTTTTTTCTTAATGGTCTCAAGGATTTTGCAGAAATGCCTTTCTGCTAGGAGACGTCAGAGCTGAGTGGACAGACTGGTTTGAGCTGCTTATTTACAAATGAGCACTCTTTACAACCGTGGTGAGTAGAAAAGCATCTCAGAATGCACAAAACATCAAACCTTGAGCGGTATTGGATACAACAGCAGAAGACCACTTTTTTTTTAATCCAAACTTCAAGTTATAGCTATAGAGCACTGACACTGGAGACTCCTTCCCTAAATGTTAAATAAATGCCTCCTTACAGAAAACTTCACCATATCATCATCATCATCATCATCATCTTCTGACCAATGAGAATCCAGCCTTCAATAGCACTGTGGTTTTAATCCCAGACATTTAGCTGTGAGTAATTGAAGTCTCCTCGTTGTACTGTTTATAATGAAGCTGATTGTAGGTATCGTAAATAGAGGAGCTCAGAGGGAGTGTGTCAGAGGCAGCGGTGGTGGAAACAAAGCCCCCATCCAAGGTTACACTTCAAAACACCTGAAGACCAGCAGACATCAAAGAATGGCAGACATTAGCGATCGTCCTCGAGGTGGCTCAGTAGGCATCTGTGTGTCTGAAGGATGCAGACAGTCAGCGACACATGGCCTTGACCTTAACGTCCTTCCCTAAGATCATCACGAATTTGTACTTAGCCAAGCTTTCAGAGCGCGCGACATCGCACGCTCACTCACGCAACCAGTCATCACGACCACAGACTCGGGTTACCCATAATGCACCATCCTCGTATGAAACGGGAAAGTGGATCAATACAGCAAGGCGGTGATCATTTTATTTATTATTATCTTATCAGGTATAGTGTTAAAGAAATATAAAAGCAAGGCTTCCTTATAAGAATGATAAATACTAGATTCGTGATTAAATATTTACACAGTAGTATGACAGACAGAAAGTTCTGACCGTTTCCACCAAACAACACTTATGAAATGCTGATACACACACACACACACACACACACACACACACACACACACACACACACACACACACACACACACACACACACACAGTATCCTGTACACACTGGAAAACACATATTCCATATTCTGCAGCTACTACACTGTCCAGCCTGTACATACTAAAGTTATACACTAAACATTATTTCATTCATACCTTTCTGCAAAGGTATTTATGGGGAAAAAATGAATCTTAAAGCATATTATTCACTAATTCACTACAGGACTGTAAAATAAACCCAGTAAAAGTGAGACAGAGTCAAGATTGAGACCGAAACCATCATATGTTTTTTTGAGTACAAGCCTTTACTTCACGTTCAGTATGTACCAGAGCAAATTTGCTAAATCTCTTGAGAACTGGCTAAAATTGTGCAGAATCATTCTGGATAATACATTTGGCCATGTAATTGTGTTAGCACTAGTAGTTTTACTGGGCATGTGATATTTAGTCAAGAACGATGTGGCTCTAGTCATAAAACCAGTGTTCATACTCCAAATCTGTTTATCACAAATAAAAGTAATTGTTTTATTATTTTACTGGATGATTTGAGTTATAATAGAGATTACACATGTTTTATAATAATAATTTAATCCCATTTTACAAACGATAGCTATCTAATCATCTCACGTTTACCCATGATGACAAAACATAAGCTATAAAACAGCACAGTAAGATGAAACTATGTTCTATTATTTATTTAAAGTATGGTTTTATATAGTGTTGTACATACTAACACACAGTAACAAATCAAAGGAGCGAAGTTTCTCACCCTGCCATTGGTAAACAAGCCTTGCTTAGGGTAGTGGTAGCTCAGTAGTGGTAGCTCCGACTTCTGATTGGAAGATCGTGATTTAAAATCCCAGCACTGCCAAGACACCACTGCCCTCGAGCAAGGCCTTTAACCCTCAACTGCTCAGCTGCACAAAATGTGTGAGACAAATGTAAGTTGCTCTGGATAAGGAAATATGCCAAATGCTGTAAATGTAAATGGTTTAACAGCCAATGCTAACACCCATACTTAAGTAAAATAGTTGTACTTGAATCATTTTATGCTAGTTCTCTTAACTCATGCAGCAAGTTTCTTACGCAATCTTGCGCCAGTAATCAGCCTGGTTTCTAGAAGATGGAATTACTTCTTGTCAAACTGTGTGCACGTGAAAAGAAACAACAATACAAACATTATTTTTTACAAACTCTTGCTCAGGACTAAGACCAGGACTGGCCAAGACCGAGTCGAGACTGTGTCTTAAGCAAGTTGAGGCCAAGTCAATATCGAGCCCTAATAAAAAAAAAATAATAATAAAAAAAAAGACTGGAAATTCTTTTCAAGGCCAAGCCATTACTTAAACTAGTTTACTTCATTTGAGTACTGCGCCAATGATTATGATTTACCAGAAGAAGGAATCATTTCTTGTCAAACTGTTTGCATGTGATAAGACCAAGACCATATTTAGTGAGACCAATGTCCAAGTCTGAGACAAGTCTGAGCACAAATGCCAATAATTCTGCGATGTCCAAGTCCAAGTCGGTACAGAAAATGTCTCAAGACCAGACACCAGCCCAATTTAGCATTATTAGAAGATTATTCTAGATATTATTCTGCATATGTTTGAATTCAGAACATCTTTTTGAGTATTAATGTTCTTACAACCTCATTCTGTATATCAATGTAATTAAATAATTCTAGATGCTCTCCAGGTTCCTTACTCATTCAGGAATCTATAATGCTATACATCTTGCTGCAAACGTTTCTTATTTTTAAGCTTCTGACTCATCCCAGAAGACAACTAAAGTGGATGATTGCAGAAAGCAAAGAAATCTAGCCAAGTCAAGAACACTCTAAATACAGGAGGTTTATCACAAGATGCAAATCACTGGTAACACTCAAGAACAGAAAGACCAGATTAGACTTTGCTAGAAAACATTAAAGATGAAACCAAGATTAACTTGTACCAGAATAATAAACACAACTTCAACTTCAGTTGTTTTTAAATGTGATTTATACATAAATAAGCTAAACTACACTACCAGAAAGAGAAGAGTATGGAGAAGGAAAGGAAAGGAACAGCTCATGATCCAAAGTATACCACATCATGTGTTAAACATGGTGGAGGCAGTGTTATGGCATGGGCATGTATGG
>CM074916.1:29651464-29668964 GCA_037576815.1 Pangasius larnaudii
CTCTCTCTCTCTCTCTCTCTCTCTCTCACACACACACACACACTCACACACACACACACACACACACACACACACACTTTCATAATATGTATGAAAATCATAACACTCGTTAAATATAAATATATTACACTATAATAATTGATAATAAATGAAAACAATAAATGAATAAAAAAATCATAATTTCTTAAATTACCAACATATGAAAACAGTTCATAAAAGCTTCAGTAAATAAAGAAAAAGTAAAAAGGGACTCTGCTTAAAAACTACTGTGAAAGACAATATTCACAATAAAAAAACAGTTAAAAAAGAATTATATATATATATATATATATAAATGTAGCACTTAAGTAAAAGTAGTTAGTCTTTTTTGGTATTTTTATGTTAATTTTATATTTATTTTATTAATTAGAATGTTTTTTTTTTACTAATAAAAACTTATTTATTTATTTTTTAATACTTGACTGTACAACTCTTCCCATGCATATTATATTACTCTATTACAATGTTTTTTATTATTATTATTATTATTATTATTATTATTATTATTATTATTATTAGCATATAATCTTGCTCAGTGAAAGTAAGCAGCATGTGACTGTAATACAGTTTTTTTTTTTTTTTTTTTTTTTTTTTAAATCTCCCTAATGTAAGTGCAGCAGAGTGGTGCATGTTGCTCACATGTATAAATATATGTATAAATAAAGTATAAATAAATGAGCGTTGTGCGACAGATGCGTCTCGAGCAGGAAGCGCATGGCTAACTGCAGACCCGGAGAGGAAATATCTGGACGTTGGAGATGAAATTAAGGCTGAAACACACTCAGGGCTGATTAGTGCTGATCACATTAACTCCACATCACAGTCCTGTCATGGCACCATCTGAACCTCCTCCCACAACACTGCACATTACACACACAACTCCACCACCTACCTACTGACCAGCGGTGTGTGTGTGTGTGTGTGTGTGTGTGTGTGTGTGTGTGTGTGTGTGTGTGTGTGAATAATGCTGACTCAAACTAGAATCATTAGCAGAGATTGCATTTCCTGAGTTATGTTACACATTTAAGAGAGCAGGAAAAATCATTTACACACACACACACACACACGCACACACACACACGAAAGTCAGAGGCATAAAGAGAGACGTGCAAGAAAGACAGAGAGAGACAGAGAAACAGAGAGATAGAGATGGACAGAAAGACAGGCAGAGATGTGACACAGACAGACAGCACAAGAGAGGGGAAGTAGAGGGAGAGAGAGACACAGAGAGAGAGAGGGAGAGGGAGAGAGACACAGTCGGTCAGTCAGACAGAGAGACAGACATATAGAGAAACACAAGAAAGAAAGAGAGAGACAGAACGAGAGTGTAAGACAGACAGAGAGATAGATAGAGAGAGAGAGACACACAGGACTGCCATGTCTCCAGTAAAGCATGCCAGGGCCATATGCCTCTCTGACATTGCTGACAAAGAACATCAAAAAAGGGCACTTCACATCTCCACTTATTTCCTGAGCTGTGAAACCCGTATGCATAATTAAGAAGGCATGTTTAAAACTCACCACACACACACACACACACACACACACTCCCAAATCCTTAGCCACCTTCTCCTATAACAAATATTCTGAACAGTTCTGATCACGCCACTTGTTTTGGTCTGATTTGTAGCGTACTCCTATTTCCTGTATCATAATTAGTGCAGCATTACTGTAACAGCCGTGTCCTCCACTGTGTCCTCTACAAAACACAAACACACACACACACACACACACACACACACACACACACACACACACACACACACACACACACACACACACACACGTCAGAGCTGAAAGTGATACTGCATCAACACTTTCAGAAATTCAGCCAGGTTCATTGGGATGTGAAAATTTTGAGGCTAAGATGAAGATTTGAGAGTGATAGTACGTCTACACTGAAACAGGAAATAAAATAATAATAAAAATGAATAGACATGCAACAGCGCAGCGATAAGGCCTTACAAAACAGATCATTAAAAAATTGGCCACTGGTTCAATGCTCGTTAGTTTCAGAAATGCAGGAAACAGAAACTCAACACTGATGTTACTGGATTGTAAGGTAATGTTAGCTCTTATGCTGCTGGAATAAGTGTCTGGCTGTGTTTGAATGAAAATTACTCCTGCTCCTGACCAGCTGTCCACAAGCTCTTATTTCTGTCCAGCAGCCCACAAGATCTAGTTCATCTATAGCACCCGACAAGCTTGTGCTCCTGTCCAGAAAACTACAAGCTCATGCTTCTCTCCAGATCCTTCTCTGGACCAACCACAGGCCCACAAACTCCAGTTCATCTCCAGAACTTGCTTCTACTATCTTGAAGCTCACAAGCTCTTATTCTCATCCAAAGATTTCCTTATGGGAATAAGATTCCCATCTTATTCCCATTCTACTCCTACCATTCTGAGGCCCACAAGCTCCTGCTTCTGTCCTGTGGCCCATGAGTTCCTGCTCCTGTCCAGCACTCCTGTCCAGGAACTCCTGGGCCACAGGACAGAAGCAGGAGCTTGTGGGCCTCAGAATAGTAGCTCATGCACCTGTCCAGATCCTTCTTTTGCCATACACAAGGCTATAATCTCATCTCCAGAACCTAATTCTACCATTCTGAGGACTATAGGCATTTGCTCCTGTCCAGAAAAGCCCATCGGATCCTACTCCTGTCCAGGGGCCCACAAGCTCCTGCTCCTGCTCCTGTCCAGAACACTATATGCTCTTGCTCCTTTCCCAACACACCTGCCACCCTGAGTCTAACAAGCTACCATTCCAGTACACAGACCCACAAGCTCCTGCTCTGGTCCAGCTCCTGCCACCCACTGACCCACAAACTTCTGCACATCTCCAGAACCCACATTTACCATCTTGATGCTTACAAGCACATGTCTTTATCTCAGTTCTACTCTTACCATCCTGTAGCCCACATGCTCATACTTCTATACAAAAGATGTTCATTCACAAACTTTTGTTCCTATTCATGCCATTCTACAGGCTCCTGCTTCACTGACTTTGATTAACCGGTCTCCTTTACCTACAGTGTACTGATTCAAGTTTTAGAAGATTGAAGGTTGTTCAAGAGTCCTTCCAAAATGTTCAAGTTTGGAACCCTTTCTGAGGAAACACTTTAGAAGTTCTCTCAGTGGGACAACTGAGGACCCATGAAGGGTTCTAGATTAGAGTGTAGCCAGTTTAGCAGTGTACATTTCATTTAAGTGAAGTGAAGTGACTTGTGGCCAAGTATAGTGACCCATACTCTGAATTTGTGCTCTGCATTTAACTCATCCAAGTGCACACACACAGTACTGAACACACACACCCGTGAACACACACCCTGGGCAAGTGGGCAGCCATTTTAGCTGTGGCGCCCGGGGAGCAGTTGGGTGTTCGGTGCCTTGCTCAAGGGTCTCACCTCAGTCGTGGTATTGAGGGTGGAGGAGAGCGCTGGTCATTCACTCCCCCCCACATACAATCCCTGCCAGACCCAAGACCCGAACCCACAACCTTCGGGTTCACCTTCGGGTTACAAGTCTGACTCTCGGACCATTAGGCCACGACTGCCCCCCTTAATTACTTATTGATACTCTATATAAAGTAATTTCCTGACTATCTGATTTAAAAAAAAATGGCTCTACATTCTCAGTGATGTCCCGAGAAAGATTTGAGATGGTTGTGAGGAGGTTGTGAGGAGGTTGTGATCTCCCTGCTGTATCCCCGTATTTCCTCCCAAAATGTCTTCCCCTGATCTCCATTTTAGAGAGTATTCTTTTTTTTTTATACCACTTGCTCATTAGAGAGTAAAGCACTACCGATGTCTTTGAGAAAATCTACATTGTAAAAACTCACTTAAAATTCATTTCTCATCTTATTATATACACATAATTATAAAAGGCCGTGACTAGTGGAGTGAGGTGAGTTCAAGCAGGAAGAGCGGGTGGATTAGGAGCCGGAAAACACTGGCTTAAGTGCTCTTATCTTTTAACACACAGAAAGGCAGGGTGGCAAACACACACCAGGCTTGTGTGTATTATTACTAAGTGTGATGGCAGTGAGAAAGCTGATCACAAGGTGAAGTGCTGGAGGTCTTGGTTGATCAGTGACGCCGTGACTGGCTCGGCTTAAAGCCGATAGAGTGCAGGAACAGGGAAAGATGTGCTCACAATCAGCAATATGTCACCATCTGCTGAGCTCAAGCACAGCACATACGTCTTCAAGATCTGCCTCAAAGAATCGCTTTACTGCTAAATAGCCTTTCAGTCTTCCGTAGGGTACAAAGCAGCGAGTGCACTATACATGAGGAATGAAACACTCTGTGTTGTGCTGTTTCAGGAAAATAATCAATGACTGGTGATTGGTGGGAGGAAGTGGAGAGACTGCTACAACCATGAAGGGTTTCATAGCTCTTACACCACAGTAATTTGCCTGTTACGATGTCTCATTGTTAAGGAATACAAATAAGACACGTCATACTTTTTAACCATTTATAGTTACATTTGTGAAAAAAAGTTCGTTCCTGTTCTCACTTATGTTATAGCAGCTATAAACAGTCAGATGTAGACGTCAGAAAACTTATAGTCGGAGATGCCGTCCATAAATTTTAAATAAACTCTTCCTTACAGACAAAAAAGTGTTTTATTTACAGAGTAGAAATGATTTTTTTTAGTCAGTTTATGTGGCACGTCTGCCGTACAAGTCCCTGTGGTATGCATTTGCACTATTATCAGAGCTGATAGCGAATCAGAATCCAACAGCGCTGTAGTACAAGAGGTTTTCTAGCAACTTACATAAGTAAAATGTTTGATAAGTGATGGTATTGTAAAGCGTCTCAGTACCGGATGAAGGGATTAGGACAGGGCACACTAAAGCTTTAGTTTCCAGAGTAAAGATAAAACATTCTCTGATCAAAGGGCACTAAATCTCCTCGTTGATTAGAGACGCAATACTAATCATGCCACATTGTTCAGGATTGTTTAAGCAAATAAGCCGGGATTAATGGTTTACAAAGCCGGACAGTGTACTAGCCTTCCTAAAATACTGTCTTACTCAGTTATACTTAGTAATCAGAGCCATTTCATGATTTCAT
Organism: Pangasius larnaudii; assembly: GCA_037576815.1. Classification (NCBI taxonomy): domain Eukaryota; kingdom Metazoa; phylum Chordata; class Actinopteri; order Siluriformes; family Pangasiidae; genus Pangasius; species Pangasius larnaudii. The sequence continues at coordinate 29,656,576 of CM074916.1, forward strand.
TCATTACACTTCTGTCTCTGCTCAGGCTTTATCATTATCATCCTTATTATTAACAATCACTAAACGAACAAAAACCGTCACATAATTGTGGCTTCTTGTTCAGGGGAAAATAAATAAATTAATTAAAATCGGAGAAATATCAGTGTCCTGTAGTCGAGACAATAAGCTGCTAAATGTCATTCATTTCTGCATTAAGCAGCTCGTCTTATGCAGATCACAGTTCGCATTGTAGCTCTTAATAATGCAGTTAACAAGCTTTACATTTGAAGAGAAAACTCGAAAAAGCTTGAACATGAACATTTTTGGATGTTTATGAGGAAAGAAAAAACAACATCTACTTTTCGATCTAGTTTTCCAAATCGTTTGATAAAAAGCATGAGCTAATTTATTTCTTATTCAGACTGTTTTACTGAGACCTACACAAACATGTTTAAACAGTGTGTAAACTGACGATGCATCGTTTAAAGAAAGAAATATTAAATATAAGATGAAGGAAAATTCTCATGCTTACACATTTCATTAAACATTCTCATGCTCGTACTTTTTTCAGCGCACACACACACACACACACACACACACACACACACACACGGTCAAATATTACACTAACCTATTCCAGAATATGCCATTTTATATTCCCTCATGTAGATAAAACCGCTTACACACTTTATCTGGTAAAGATCTGACCTTGAACAGACCCGGTACAGATCGCTTACGTTTTTCTCAGCTTCGAGCTCAGCGTCTGAGTGGATATCAGATTTTATCAGCCAGAGATTTCTGTTGATGTTGTAGAACAAGCAGGTCTATGGTGTGTTCATAAAATATGAGGCAAAAAATTATAAAAACACAGAATCCACAATTTTAAAGAGTAGCACACCTCAAAAAACAAAAGTTAGCAAGTCCAAATATCTTGAATATAGAAAAAATACGTTATTAGAATATTCTAAGGTAAATACATGATTATTTCTAGACAATTTTACTTAAGCAAATTCACTCAATTTTGCATCCGTTCATTTTAAAGGGAAAATTTCACAAAGGATTGTGTGATGAAGCGCAGACCAATCAGCGCAGGAGGCAAGGTCCTGTGGTCCATGATGGTCTGTGGTGATCAAGATTGGGTCACGTGACCCATAATAAAGTCAGAGCGCGAGTGAGTGGAGACGACCGCAGCATTGTTTTACATTTTAACTCCAAACCCAAATCCAACCGGTTTCTCAAAAACGACAAACATGCAGCATTTATCCATGCAGACATGACATCTGTGAGGGTTGCATGAAGGTAAAAACCACCTTCGTGAGCTTACAAGTGCTCTGTGATTTTCTATCAGCTGTATAAACTATGGCGAGTGTTTGGAAGTTCATAGAAAAAAAAAGGGAAGAGCTGCTTATTTTGTTCCATATTTACAAAATGAAAAGCAATAAAGAAATAAGGTACGACTGGTGCACGAGTCTGTTCAATTTAAGACCACTGGAGTGTCTTTGTACTCTCTTGATGAAGAGTCGTAAAGGTGTTGGCTTTCTAACAACCAGTCGCAAGCTTTTGCATGTGGTTGGATGTTAGCGGTGTGCTGGGGAGGAGGTGTCACGACTGCGGAGCGGAACGTGATGAACAGGCTGGTGAGGAAGGCCAGCACGGTGGTTGGCCTGCAGCTGGACAGCCTGGAGGTGGTGGCGGAGAGAGGGATTAGGAACAAAATAGAGGGGATCTTGGAAAACCCTTTCCACCTCCTGTATGAGGAGCTTTGGGAGAGAGGGAGCACATTCCACCTCCACATTCCACCTCCCCAGGTGTAAGACAGAACGCTTCAGACGCCACCTTCATGCCACCGGCTGTAAGATTATACAACAGCACATGACCTAGACGAATAGTCCATTTTTCTTTTTCTTTTTTATATTTTAATATTGCATGTATTTATTTATGTGCTCTTTTTATTTACTTATTTATTGTCTGCTGCTGTGACAAAATGAATTTCCCCTTGGTGGGATTAATAAAGTGATATTCTATTCTATGGCTTTTTTTTTTCCTGTGGTGTTGACACGTGCATGACATGACAAGCGAATCCTCCACATGGCATTTGCCATATTGTTTGTAGAAGCTAGCCCAGCATCATCTCCACTTGAAGCATACCGAGATCTCAAGACCACTGATTAATGTTTACACCCTGATGGACTTGAATTTAAAAAAAAAAAAAAAAAAAAAAGTTCAGCAACTGTAGTTTTCTAAACATGAAACTTCTGTCAGATCCTCTGTTATGGCAATCACTTGCATGTATGTAAATTATTTAGCAGCAGGCAGCTCATCGGATCAGAGACTAGCTACAGCGAGACGTAAACAGAAGAATTTTCAAACACTAGTAGATTTTTCATTTCATTTACCCGCACTGACCTGATTAGCATAACTGATGACATTGCTTGCTTAAAAACAGAACATTTAAAGATAAATGGACAGAGAAGTGTGTGCTAAACTAAACCATGGCACTGGTCAAAAGTGCAAAACAAGACATAACCACGTGAAGTTGGCTTATTTACAGCCATGAGCTAATTGTTAACGGTTATGCATTATAAGGTGACTTCTCACCATTCAGTAGGTTGCTTATTTGAACTCTTATAAGGTTTAATTCTGTTAATTTATTAATTTTATGTACAAATACACATTTGTGGATTGAGATCGTTAAGGGCATTGCATGAGGAGAGCATTTTAAATGCTGCATATCGTATTATTTTACAACAAGTGTCAATATGTGTAACAGTAACAATTTCACCAGAGTTCACCGTGAAGCTTATCTCTTTATTGCTAAAGACATTCTGTCTCTTTCTATTATTTTTAGCAGGGGTTCTGCACACGCTAGCCTAATCCTCTTCCTGCTTCGGACCTGAGCGTGGCTTTGATCACCTCCTGTTTAGAAGAAGATATCGATTTAAACCGGGAGATCAGACAGTGCACTCGATGCCCTGCGAAGAACCCACTCAGTCTGATCAGATTTAATATGAGACACAAAGCTACGAGATAATGCACTTCACTTTGGCCTGTTTGATCTGGCGCCTCTCCGTGCGGTGACATTAACGAAGCGAAGGTTAACAGCAGCCAGGATGAGTGCTGGTCAGAGGAAAACGAGGCACGCATGGAGGTCACGGTGCCTCTGGTGACAAAATGACATTTGCAGAGACTAATAAAGCTCTAATGGAGCACTGTGATCATAGGGCACTTTGGCGTCACTTTTTTTTTTTTTTTTTCCCCACTGCCCTTGCTGATTTAATTCAACTCCAGAATGGACAGAGAGGCGAACACAACAGCAGTGTCAACCACGAGCCCATTACGAGGTGTTAATCTAATGGAAGTTCACCAGGGCCAAAGTATAGGGGGCAAAAAAGTCTGAGTGCACTAACATCTGTTATCACACACTAATGCAGCATTGTTATTCAGCTGATATTATTCAAAAAACTGAAATATATCTGAATTTCCTCTTCTCACACTATATGCTGATGATCTTTAATCTTCATTACACCACAGCCCTCTCGAATTCTGGCTTGTGATTGGTCAGGAGGCGTTGATTAATTTTCTAACAGCAGCTCTGACAGTAGTGCAGGTTTATATTAATGCTGTCGATCTAATACATTCATGTTTCTATAGTAACAGCTACTTGTACAGCGGACACTCCTTATAAAGCAATTAAAAAATCATTGTTGATGTGGTGAAGTTTTCTGTAAGGAGACATTTATTTAACATTTATGGAAGGAGTCTCCAGTGTCAGAGGTAAAAGGAGTTTACGCTAACATGACGAGCGGCATTCAAGAGGAAGTGAAAAGAGAGGATGGTAATGGAACGACTGTTTATAGCTGCTATAATGTAAGTGAGAACAGAAACTACATTAAATGTAACTATACGTGGATAAAAAAGTATGACATCATTCTTTGTAATCATTGTCAAATTGCTGTGGTATAAGATGAATAAAACTCTTCGGGGCAAGCCGTGACAGAAAAATAATCTTCAGTATGGTAATAATAACTCTGCCCATCAACCCATCACTGATTACTTTCTTATAAACGCACAACACAGAGTGGTACTTACTTGTAGCTCCTTCCTCCACCATCACCAATCTGCTGAAGTTGTAAATACAGCTTAAAAAAAAGGAACATAATCAAATCCTAATTGTGTCTAAACACAGTCACACCCTGTCTAGATGACCCAGGTGGAGGTTAGTGAATCTAGGTGGGCTTCAGAGCTGGTTTGTTTCAATTGTGAAATTCAGCAAAGGCCAGAAGCTCATGGGAATACAGATGCTTTTTTCCAGACTGGCTGCAGGAAATGAATCACTGCCAACAATTGCATAATAGGCTTTCGTTAATGAGCAGAGTTTCCGCTGTATTCCAGTAGCTTTTGGACATCAAAGCAAAAATCTGATCCAACAATATTCTGTTTCAGGAAATACTTAAGGCGATGGATAAAGGATAGAGCCATGGATGGAACGATGTAGCTGGTGAGACGTTGAGAAAAGTTGGAGGAAGAGGTAGGGGTGCTTTATTGCCAGTTTTTGTTACACCCCCTGTGGTTGGATAAATATTATTGCCACAGGGCTTATAAGAAAAGATTTCTAATTGCAACCCTGATGAACACTGGTAAGCACGATCAAATTAATGAGGACTTGGTGTTACTGGTCCAAGATACACTGGGATATACAAGACTTTATGAAATGTGAGAAGTGTGAAGTGCCCAGGAGCCCTCTGTCAAGAGTCTGACAGCTTCTGCACCCTTAAACTGCCCTGAAATAATAACCTCATTTATTGTAAATTCAACTGATTTTCCAAAATGTACCCCAGCAGTTCCCACAAGAGACAAAAAGGGCCATTCCGGGTCATTACCTGTGCCAAAGCTTTGGATAGAAGAGGTGCTGATGTATCTAAAAATAACTTCTACATGTACAGACTATAGCATGCTGTTTACTGGAGGAAATGCTTAACTCTTTTGGGCCATGGTCAGTTTTTAAAAATATAATAGCAACCTCCACGAATACGCTGAATCCTTCCACTAGCCAAGACAAGTACGTGGGTCAAGCATCTCCGAGAAGTAATATTTGCAAGTGCATAGCATGCTGGTAATCGGTGAGGTTTTTTTTTAATAGCCTTGAAAGTCTTCCAAGTACTATATACAGAGTAGGCAACTCGACAGTGGTTAGTGGTCAGTGTCACTATCGGTGCTTCAAAGGAGCCTAAGAATGTTCACAGGACTGAATTTCGCCCACGTGGTCCAGAAGAAGAGGCTGTGAAGATGGGAGATTTTGGAGAACTGCAAGTCTGCCCAGGGTTGGTGATTACGCTGATGAATCACCATGGATTGTGCCAAAACTCATACTGGAGAAGTCTGATGGAGGGTGCAAGCAAGTGATCGTATCCAGATGTTCCCTTCTCAGTGTGGGCAATCCCATAATTCTGTTCACTGACCAATGAAGGTTTCAACAAACAAGCTGGACCTGAGGAGCACTTGAAACACTTATACCTTTGCTGTAGTACAAGAGGAATAAAACACTTTGGGGCATGCTGTTTTTAGAAAATAATCAACTTGTGAGTGGTAACAGTGACAACCTGGGTGGTAATGGGGTAACTTCTAGGTGTTAAAGGTAGCTTCTGCATGGTAAATAAATCCTACTTGGTGGAATAGTCACACTTTTAAAAAATAGACTAAAATGCTAGATAGATACAAGGCATTTGATTAGAGGGGAAAAATAGTTCTCAGAACTACATATATAGTATAAAATGTCAAAATTTTACTATATGAAGGGCTTTCCCAAGCTGCCATGGGTCAAAACAGACAGAACTAAAGAAAATATTCGCTATATATTTGGTAGGTAGTACTGAATAAGGCAGGTGAGAAATCTGAAAGCTGTAAACGTGTCTTGCTGCAGCGTGACATCGTGCTTTGTATTAAAGGAAAGTTTGCTTTCACTGTTTATGAGATCTAAGCTAATGTCCTTGGTTTACTGCTCTAATGAACCTTTAAACGCTTTATGCCATCTGTAATGTAAATCAAACTGCCTGGTGTTGCTTAAGGAGTGTAATATTTTAGGAGTGTAATTTGGTTCCTTATAAACAGAATTTATTGTAGTGTGTGTTGTTCTCAGTGCTTCTCTTTTTAAGGCAAGAAACTACACAAATCCACTCACAATCACATAATAATAATAATAATAATAATAATAATAATAATAATAATAATAAATGTTCACTAAAATACGTTGAGAATTGTTGGATTTAGGTTAGATTTTATATTGAAAAATTACACGTTAAGAAAAACAAACTGTTAACTAAAAGTTTTAAAAATGATCCTATTCACCTGTAGTGTCTTACCTTATACAAAAAAAAGTTTATAGTTTATCAGTTCCAGGAAAATGATTCAAATTTGTTGATGACTCATCCCGTACTAGTCTTGAGTTCACCAATTAAAAGCTTTCCAGGTGGTCCCCGGAGGCATGCCCCGCCCCCAGAGGTGTGTCTTTCACTTCAGTAGCAGCTTGTTAGCAGGAAACACAGTTCAGTGGTTTGCTTTTTGCTGTCTTCCCACACACGAACCCCTTTTCGAATCACTCGGTGGTTTATAAATGTTTGGAGTTTATTCACTTGGAAGAGGGTGGAGTTTGTGTGAGTTGGTGGTCATGTGATCTTTCCGATGCGTGTCTTTTACCAAGTAAAAATGCTGGAATGTAGCTACCTCGGAGAACTGAGTCTTAGTGCGAGTCTTTAATATCTTTTTATCAATCACCATAATGTTTAACTAAAAGAGTAAAGTAAGTTTGTAGAATTAACTTTTTGTTGGCTTAACTTTTTGTTTTATGGTAAACACTAAAATGTTAAATGAACTTTTTTTTTTTAAATATTAAAATGTTTACATGTTTAAAGCATTAAAATATCCATCCATCCATCTTCTGTACCGCCTGGAGCCTACCCCGGGGTACGCAGGGCACAATCATGCACAATCACTCACTACAGAGACAGCAATCAGCCTACAACGCATGTCTTTGGACTTAGGGAGGAACCGGAGTACCTGGAGGAAACCCTCAAAGCACACGGAGGGGAAATCAAAACCCCAACCCTGGAGTTGCGAGGCAAACATGCTAACCACTAAGCCATTGTGCCCCCACATTAAGACATCACAACATTAAAAGGTTAAAACATGTAACTAGCTATGGGAGTTGATATGTTGCCTTGTCATGCTACGTGGTAGTCATGGTGTTCCAGATGGTTACTAGGCTATTCATGTTGATTATTAGGGTGTTGCTAGCAGCATAATATTTATAATGAATTATAAGCCTACCACTCAGATGCGTAGGCTGTATCCCGGTGACAACCCTGCGGCTCTCCGTCAACATCGGCACCGCTGACCCTCGGCCTCATCTCAACCGTGTACGACATAAATCACACGGCATCTCGGGGTGGGTGAAGGCGATGATGAGAAATCCAACATAGCTAAAAAAAAATTCGCTAAACTCTCCATATTTAGCTGGTTCGCTGTCGAATTTGTTTCGATTTGGCATTGGACTCAAAATGCTCTTATTTCCTGGTTCAAAAGGAAATACATCCACATATGCAATCAAATCATGACTCTCAGGCTATTTCAAGGGGACTTTATACCTGAACCCTATTTTGGTAGCGCTTACACTCCTTTTGTAGAATGTGTTTAATGTTTGTCGCTAATGCTAGGCCAGGATGTATGTCTAATCATACACTTCTCAAATCGTGATAAGGTTAAAAGGAATAAATGCAGAACGAGTCTGTATTAGTGGCACGCAGAGCCATACATTACCTTTCGCTTACAGCTCATCTGGAGTGCGTCTGTCTGAGATTGCCTCGGCCACATTGCTATTCACGGCGTATGAGCGAGGAACTTTTTATCAGTGTGTGTGTGAAGAAAAGGCAACACAAGGCAACTAACTTCTATTCTTTCCACACAAAGGGCACTCGGGTTATTTGTGCATGCATGAGTGGATAACCTCTAGTCCTCGATGCAAAGCAGATGAAAGGGAGAAATGAGCTTTACACAATGCCGGGTGCCATGTTTGGGCAAAACTGTGTGTGCCCGGTCACTCAGAACCACCCTCACCCTCAAACACACATGCACACACACACACACACACACATACACACACACACACACACGAGAAGATATTGTCAAAGCAGGTGAGGTGAAAGAGAAAATAAGCCAACCTCCAGCACCTGAATGAAAATACGTCTGGAGTGTTTTTCCAATTTGTGCCCCGTTTGAGCAGATTGGCATTCTCTGAATGCCAACGATGTGTGGCCTCTTGCACATTATTCATGTCACGGGCTCCAGGACGGACTGGGGGAATTACAAATTACGGAAAAGAAATTCAAAACAAAGTGCTCTTGAGCCACCGGCGGCGGCCGCTGGGACGCCCGCATTGATTTCTTTAAGCTCGGAGTCATATTATGGATGCAATTTTAATATCTGAGAGAAGAGGGATCAGCCTTTTCATAATCTTATGATAAGGAAAAGGATTAAGAGAGGAAAAAAGAAGGGATTAATTCGCTAAGCTGCCAATAAGGTAAGATCGACAGTTTTCCGGGAAAGTGATATAATTCCTTCAGTGACCACTGAATGTATTCAATGTCCTCCTTCTGAACAGAATTTAATTTGTCCCCGACATGGAATATTTGTCTGACCTCAGGCCAGCTTATCACTTCACAGATTTCACCTGTATTGAGAGTCATTTGTCACTCACTCATCCATCACAAAGCGCTTTATCCTGATCAGGGTATCAGGGTATCAGGGACGCAGGAATGGGAACAGGAATGGGGAGAACATGTGAAACTCCACCCAGACAGTATTCTGAGTTCTGGATCGAACCTGGGACCCTGGAGCTGTGAGACAACACCACTCCCTCTGTACACAGTCAAGCTGTCTGTATTGTTAATGTCGCATATGAGCAAAACTAGCACTCTGAAATCACATTGTGAATAAACAATGAGCTATCTAATTGGCCAATCCCAAGCCCCACCCACTGAGTTCCTGAGGTAAGTGGCTACCAGATAACATAATAGATCATTTTAGCACGTTTGTGTCTTTTCTTCATGTGGCCCAAAGTGTTAATCCCCTAATATCCTTTTTTTGCAGAATAATTGGAAGATGTACGTGAGCAGATACTGTATTAAAACCTTTGTGAAATTATTGTAGTGTGAAATTATTATCTTGTATGCTAACAAGCTCCATGACCCACTGTATATTTTTTTCTCTACCTCGCTCACATCTCTCTCTCTCTCTCTCTCTCTCTCTTTCTCTCTCTAGCCTGAGGGAAATTTACGAGTTCTCTTGGGTCAGCTGATCACACAGTGCTGGTTTTAGTAACTCAGCATGTTAAGGGGCAATTACTTAAATAAATGAGATGCTCAATAAACTGGAATGCACAGCGCATTTTTATTACAAATGGGTTTGCAGTACAAATCTTGGAGCTCCTATGCAAAGCCATGTATAATGCAACGATAAGTGGTTTTAATTTAAACTCCCAAGCTCCATTTCACTGGTTAAAGAGCCAGAGGGGTAATACATTTATCCCAGAACTGTTAACACTATCACATCATGCTCATGAAGTGATCCTGCTTTCTCTGAAAAAAACACTCAAGCTCATATCGTATCTCGTATCTTTGCTGGGAATAAACTGAGGTCATTGTCAGGGTCAGAGGATTATATTTATTCATTTAGTAGATGCTTTTATCCACTTATGTGTGGAGCAGGATACTGAGCAGGGTAACAGTGACTCTCCAGCAGTCCGGAGACTTGAACTAGCACCAAACTTCCACTCCCAGAAGAGAAGGCAGAAATAGGAATGTAACTGAATACCAATACATTATTCAGAATGAACAGATGTGTTTTAAACAGATTTTTTTTTTTTTAAAAAAGATAAGAATAGGACGTTTGGTTGAGACTAAAGATGTGCATCGGGACTGGGATCTCATGGGAAGCAACAGAAGTGCAGGCAGGTCTGAATTTCATGGGACAATGTAACACCACATTGATTTACATGAACGTGCAGCACTGCATGATGCATTTAGCGTTCATTCATTCATCCTTAGTAACTGCCTGGTCAGGATCGCTGTGGAATAAAATAGGCTGCTAGTTTGTTTATATTTTGGGGAATAGATTCACCCAAACTGTGGGCAGGTACAAACAAAAGAAAAGAAAAAAAAAAACTCCTTCTGGTTTAGGCCACTCCCAATCCAGGATTAAATCCAAATACAGATACGAATATTTGGAGCACTAACCAAATCCATTGTGCTACACTTCTACTGGAAGCAATCGAGAAAATGATGGAAATGTACCATCATTTTCCACACTGGATATTACAGTCTAATTATGCATCTTAAACAGAGGTGCTAAAAGAAAAATTCAGAAAAGAAAAAGACCATTTTAAAACTTTATTGCTGCTTTCAGTCCATCTGTGCAATACGACACTTCATTCATTCATTTTCTTCCACTGTTCATGATGGGGTTCACAGCAGCAGCAGGATGAGAAGCTTAGTCCAGACTTCTCAAGCCCAGACCCAGTTTCCAGCTCCTCCTGGGTGATCCCCAGATACTCCCAAGCCTCTTGCGGAGAAACTCTACGGGGAGCCGACCAAGAAGGTGCCCAATCCACCTCAAATAGCTCCTCTGAATACAGAGAAGCAGTGGCTCTACTCTAAGGCTTTCCTGGAACGTCGACTTCCTCACCAATCATAGAGAGTAAGCCCAGCAACCCTACAGAGAAATCTTATTTCCAAAGTATGTACCGTATTCTTTCAATCACCACCCACAACTTGAACAAAGACCCTCATCCACAAACTGAGCTCCTGCTTCACCACCACAGACTGCTACAGTGGATGCAACACTGCTGCCCCTGACCCAGTCCATTGGGGCAGGGAGTGTCCGATGACCAGGCCACCTACATGACCCAGACTGGCTCAATCTGAAATGCTGATGTGGAGCCAATCTTGTGGACTCTCCACCAGCAAGATGAAGGCTGGGGGTCAGTGGCAATGCCAGTTGGGTGGCAGGCATGTGATGGAAAGTCTTAGGTGGATTAGACTCTTGAAATTGTGTTGTCTTGTCTTGCACTTTATTTTGTATTGTTGAGCTGTGAGAGCAGAACTCTATGAACATAGGCTGAATTTATAACTTGCTTCTGCTCTACAATAGCTGGATAAATATAGGCGTAGACTCTTGGGGGAAAAAAAAAGGCTCCTCAAGGGTTCTTTCATTCTAAAGAGGTTCATCAATTTTGGAACCATTGGATTCTCCAGAGGGACAACCTCCAGAGCCCAAGTGCTAGATATAATCTTTTTTGCTGAGTGTGTATGGTTGGGGACCATGAGGTTGTGAGGTGCAAAAAAATGTTATAACACAAAGGAAATATGAGAAATGAGATGTTAGAAAAGAGTGTGTTCAAGGTACAAGGGTGGTCTTTCTCTCAAACCCGCATATTCTTCAGGTTCAGTAAAACATGCTGAGGCGGCGCCTGACCGAGACTGTCGACTTTAATCAATAATTCCTCACACTCATTCTTCGTTGCCTGTTTCCAAGAGCCAAATGCTCTCTCGTTTGACTGTCGGCCAACGAGGCTGGATATAAAATCCATAAACAGCTGATTCCTGTCTAAAGACCAGCTCAGAAATGTATTCTTCACCCTGGCCTCTTAAAACATGACATCTTCACTGCACTTCTGCTGATGCAGCTCGAGCCAAGTTAGCCTTTAGCAATTTACAGATACTGTACTACAGCAGTTTAGAAAATGCCATCATCTGGGTAGTTTTCAATTATATTATACCACAGCGCTGCTGATGAATTCTGGATTCTGATTGGTCAGAAGAAGGCACTGCTTCATTTTCTATAACAGCTACAGACGTTAGTGCAGCTGCAAATCTCGGGTTTATTTGAACATCTTTTCTATAGTAACAGCTTGTTCAGAGGGCCTTGTTCGCTTCAGATAAAAAGATGTAAAAGTGTGTGTAAGAGTCGATATGGTGAGGTTTTGTGTAAGGAGATGTTTAACATTTATGGAAGGAGTCTCCAGTGTCAGCACTTTGTAACATTAGAGTAATTGACAAAACATCAACCGTTCGTCTCTCAGCCTCACACACTTTCCTCCTGCTTTATAAAGTCGATTCATGCTCGTAGGCAAATCATTGGAATTCCTCTAATGTGTTTCTCCTCTGTAGTGTTTGGGTTCTGTCTGTGCAGATACTCAGACTTGCCCGGGGTGGATGTTTTTGCCCTTTTCAATTCATTATTTGTCCAGATTAGCCAAACGATGCTATCATTGGCAGCGAATGCGTCTAAGCTTTTTCTAATGGGCTCGAGTCTGGACGGCCCTTTCCAATTACCCACTGTAAATAGCTTCTGCTGCTCAG
>CM074916.1:29737674-29749421 GCA_037576815.1 Pangasius larnaudii
TTATTGCTTTGGCAACATTGTGATGCTACACAGTCATGCCAATAAAGCTCATTTGAATTGAATTGAATTGAATTGAGTGTGAGAGACAGACAGAGAGTGTGAGAGACACAGAGAGAGTGTGAGAGACAGACAGAGAGAGTGTGAGACAGACAGAGTGAGAGACAGACAGAGAGAGTGAGAGACAGACAGAGAGAGTGTGAGAGAGACAGAGAGTGAGAGACAGACAGAGAGAGTGTGAGAGACAGATAGAGAGAGTGTGAGAGACACAGAGAGAGTGTGAGAGACAGATAGAGAGAAGAAGAGAGACAAAATAGCAGAGACCAACTGGAATGTTACAGCTAGGCATGGGAGCAATGTTAAAATTGTTAAAATGTGTCACAATAAATGTCTAGAAATTTATGAGTAAAAATTTTCTGTTGAGTCAAAATTTATAAATCAGAAACTTGACTTAAGCTTAATCAGAAAATTATACATGCTCCAAATAGATGGAAAAATATGTATATATATTCTTAATTTTCTTCCTCTTACTCCTGACAGAAACAGGCTTCCAGGGGTTTTAGAATGTTTATCTAAGGATGTTTCTTTATCCCCAAGATGTCAAGCGTGTCACATCAATAGGCTAACATTATAAAGACACCGGTCGTTAATTGCCAGTGGACAGATAGTCAGGAACCCCCTTAAAGGAAAACCTTTATCAGTTTCTACATGTAGTGTTATGACTTCATTTCCAGTAGTTAGCTACTCGTTTGGATGTATGACTGATGGGCTTCATCTGGTACTCCAAATATATTCATAAGTCCGTATTCAGTAACTCCAGACATGAGCACTCTTCAGAAGTTATTCAAGAGATTTTGAGCAAAACAGAGGTGTGTCTCAGTTACAAGTAATCCCGAACTTTTTTTTTTTTTTTTGCAGGATACAGGCTCAAATGAAGAGCAGTATTAAGTCCAGTGCCACTGTCTTGGCTGTAAATACACTCAAAAACACAAAGAAATTCAATTTGAGGCCAATATTAAATAAATAAGTATTTATTTAATAGTATCTACTATTTAGTACTATTAATTAATAATACATGTGGACATGAGGACATGAGTATTGAGGACATCAGTGGAGACGCAGCTTAATCGTAGATGCTGCTTATTTTGAGTACTGAATTTTTATTGCTAGATTTATGAGTGAACTTAAAGTGAGCTGTAAATGTAGCTGGAGTGCTTGGTCAGCTTATCCTTCAAAACGTGGAGATGTTTTCAGGAGTGTTTGTTTTCAAAAGCGGTGGTCTGGACGCTTGAGGAATGCTTGGACTAACGCTTCTACTCAAGAAAAATCTGGCAAAATCGGAGGCGTGAACTAAACGCAGGTGATTTTAATAATCAAATATCAGCAGTGGCGTAACCTGACTCTGAATACGTGTAACTTTCCCTGCGTAAATAACTTAAGTCACAAACTCTGAATATGGCCCTCATTCTCTTTTGCAGACGTTTTCATATTTAATACACACGACACCAAAAGGTTTCCTACCAAACTTGCACCAAATATCTCTCTCTCAGCTGGAGCTCTGCCTCCCCCGCCGAGCTCCCGACACTAATTTAACACACCTGATCCAGCTAATCAAGGTTTTCTCGCACATCTGAATATGAGGTGCTTTAGATCAGATTAAACTCTGCAGGAGAGAAATCCCCCCAGGTGCTGGGCCTAGACAGTAACCGACCTACAGAGACCCTGAAGAAATGACTCCGAACTTGTCGTACCGTCCGGTTTTTCCTCTGCGAGGGGATTTTAAAGCATTTCCCTCAGAGCGCTGCTGTGTTTGCTAACCAAATGGCGCTAACGGAAATCGGCCATCTGTAAACAGAACAGAGTCATGATCACAAGAGAAGGTGCATAACCCGAATGCTAATTTGCTCCGCCGCTAATTTTCTAGACGTCTTGACATGTCGGGTAAATTGTGTTAATCATAAAAGTCACGCACAGTGAACGTACAGTGGAGCTGTTTTGGCCAGAACACAGGATTAGAGGTGACTGATAATTGTTTACGCCTTTGGCTATAATGAATTTCTGTGTTCTTTTTTTTTCTTTTTCTGAACGAGTGAGTGCAGCCGGGTATTGTTTTTGAAGGGAAACAAGAGGAGGAGGAGGAGGAGGAGGAGAAGAAAAACCCAAACAAAAAAACACTGGATTCAGGCAACGGTTAATGAATTCTATTCATTAAATCATAAGGTCATATGGAAGCGGCAGATCTTATAATTGCACTTTGGCATGAGAGTGTGCGTTTATTAATTCTGTCTGAGGACTGTGATAGTAATAAAATCTAAAACAAACAGAATTATTTCCTCTACTCCTAACAAAGTACTGTGTTATTGGTTGAAATAAAAGTTGGCATTATTGGAATCAAACCACTCATAAAAGTCTGCGTGACTCCAGATAAGAGTGTGTGTTGTTTTCGCGCACATGCTTGTAATTAATTGCGAGCTATTTCGGTCTTTGAACGGTAAACTGAGCTAAAAGGCTCCCATTTCACACACAGTATGCCGCGGGATCTAATCTACGAGTTTTTTACAGTACAGTCAGGCGCTCTGGGTCTTTGTGTACCAGAAACACACGGGGCCTCGTCCCATTACGTTTCTAAACGCACTCTCGTCGACTTTCCCCTCACTTTTTCTTTTGCTTCTTAATCAGTTTTCTTGAGCCCACAGAGCTGCTGAACTCTCCGTTCTGATGGAAGTTTTCAGTAACAGCAGTTCTTATGATCTACGAAATCTAATGCTATTAAACGAGTGTTGTTATTTAAGAAAAAAAGCATGTCCATGGAGAAAATGCTCTGACAGGACCATTTATTTAACATTTATGGAAAGAATCTCTAGTGTCAGTGCTTTGTATCACTCAGAAGTAAAGCTGTTTAAAACCTTTCTGACTTTTTTCCGAATTTCCAGACACACGAGTTTATACTTTTTGCTGTTTTTGGTAACATGGAAATATGTGTTATTTATTTATTTATTTATTTATTTATTTATTTATTTATTTATTTTATTTAAACCACTTGGGGACATGCTGTTATAGGAAATTCATCAACTTCAGGGCTAGAACAGTGACTCAACCTCATCACACCACAGCCAAGTGTTTTATTCCTTACATATTACATATCAGAGTGTCTCAAAGTAGATATTTCATTTATCTGGATGCCATTTACTTTGCTGCCAAAAGTAAAATGAAAGCGAGGTCATGGCATTCGCATTCCTGTAAACAAACTGGAGCCAGAGTCAGTGGGGCGTACGTGCCAAGTCCCTTTATTAGAGAACATCAGAGGATCGTAGGTGAAATCCACACTGGAGGGCCAGCTCACACGAAGACAAGGTCAATGCAGCAAATCCATACAAATATTCAAAACAGATAGGAAGCAAGCATGACCAAAAAGAGCACTAGCAATACGGTTCCAGGAAATAAAGAAGAAGAAGAAGTAGTTTTATTTATATAGCGCCTTTCCACAAGCTCAAGGACGCTTACAATACATCAACACAGTACAATTAAACATACGATTCACTGAAAATACGTTTAAAATAAATATGTTTTAAGCGGAGATTTGAAAACAGGTAGAGAGGAAATATTATTATAGTGAATTCCAGAGCTTGGGAGCGACAACACAAAAGGATCGGCCACCAGTAGTAGACATTCGGGAATCTAGGACCTGACAATAAGCCAAGTTCAGATGATCGAAAGAGACTAGAGAACCAGAAGCACTGACTGGAGTTTACATTTTAAGACAAATAGAAGAGGCAGTGCCAGGTGTGTATGGAAACTGTTGCTATGAAGGTTTCAGTTCAAACGTTTCACAATTCTTAAAACAAATTCCCAAAAAGTCAGCAAAAAAAATGTAAATGAATCTGTCGTTCCTTCAGTGGCAGTCCTACAGAAATCCCATAACGATGACATTCGTGAGAAATGACTCCAACACTCAAAGCACTCAGCTCAGTGTTTCACCCGTCTACAGGAACAAAAGAACGTCTACAAAACAGTCCCTCTCTTAAACTTAATAAGAAAAAATATATATATAATTTTTGCAAGAGAGCACAAAGCGAAAACTCCTCAGTCCTGAAGATGTCACAGCTTCACCTCTGATCGTAACAAAGCGCTCCTGAAGACTGATTTATGGATTCGTGATTTTACGGGTTTATGGACTGATTTAAGTGAGACTGCTTTCATAAATCTTAAAGAAAACTTCACCATTTCAGTGATTACACGCATTTTTAATCCGTTTATGTGGCGCGTCCGCCGTACACGTCCCTGTAAATGAGCTGTTACTATGGAAACGATAACAGTCCTACAGTCGGAGCTGCTGTTATTGAAAACGAATCACCTTCTGACCAATCAGAATCCAAACTGTGATTTTTTTTTTTTTTTTTTTAACAGACTACACCACAGTGTCCATGGTGTAAATTACATGGAGGCTAAGAAGATGAACAGATAAAGTTTCCTTCAGTCTTTTTTTTTTCTGCATCACTTCATCCCGAGTGTAAGAAAACAAAGAGATTTGACTAGAGAGACACCTGCTGGTGCGTCATTACTCAGTTGCTCTTCTTCTTCTTCTCCTTGTCCTATAACACACACACACACACACACATGCACACCCACACACACACGCACACACACGTGTTTGTCTTTTCTGCTATGTAACCTACGAAATAAAGTCATTACAAACTCGTGCTTTTGCTGTTCATCTTCGTTCGGCCATCAATCACCTCGCATGGGTTTTATTGACCGAGCTTGACCTTGGTAATCATCTATAGATCTGTTCTCTGATCCGGCTAATGGTTCCCTCTAGACATCCTTCTCTAACTCTAACACACACACACACACACACACACACACACACACCAGGCGAGCGGAAAACAGCCATACGAGTGCATCGCTGTTGTCTTATTGAAAAATGACGAGCCCCAGCAGTGAAGCGATCCCATCCTCCGGCCATTAATATCAGAGCTGGTGGGCTCCAACAAACGCCCCCCTCCCCCACCCCCACCCACCCACTTCAACCCTCCCCTCCTTTTCCACTGCCTCCCCCCATAGATTCCCAACATGGCCGCCTGTATATCCATGAGTTCAGGAGATCAATGTGCTTTTATTGCAGGCCCTTTTCTCCCCGACCGAAGCGTACACTCAGCTGCCCCCCGATCCATATCTCTCCTGCCGTATTTACAGTAATGAAACATTTAGACGCTGCACGACAGCCATCGATTTTGTTGTGGGAGAGCAGCTTTTTTTTTTCCCCCCCTCTTTTGAGAGACTGACATTTGGAGAAAATGGCACCATGTGAAAACATAATAAGTCTGTTCTGATTAACACTGAGCTTTATTAATGAAAATCGATTTAATATTAAGATTTCGCACAAAACATCTGCAACATTAGGGAACCATATAACCAAGCTTAAAAAGTTTTTTTTTTTAAAGCTTGATTCCTGCTGCGTTATTGATCAATCCCGTCTCAGGTGACGCAAGGTTGGAGCGAGTAATGCTTCCTGTCGATGGCTGCTTAAAAGACTGAAAACCTAATTAAGTTAATGATGAGCAAACAACACGCCGCTGATCTTAGATAAATAACACCGAGACTGGCCCAAATAAATAATCAGTATCAGCCGAGGCTACGTTTCTTCTGCAGGTGATTCAAGTGATTCCATGATTGCAGTGCCATTAAGCTCTGTTAAACTTTCTTTTTGTTTTTTTTTTTTAATCATTGTTCAACATTGAATCTAAGAAAACATGCTTTTGTCCATTCACAAATTGTGTTAACCTTTCACCATTTAACCCTCCAGCACCAATCCCATTTTTACAAGAGTTCTTTGCCGCATTTTGCTCTTAAATAAAATTGCATTCAGCATGGAATTAGCAAACACCCAAAATGTGCTTAGCTACCATCCATGCTAATGATGTGAGGACATTAAGGACATTTATGTAACGTGTTTGTTTTTAAATTAATAATCTATTTTCAATCTGTATAATTTGTCTGACAAGGTTGTACTTTGAGCTCACCAGTCAATATCACAATATCAAAGAAAAAAAAGAATGAGAGAACTTACTGCTCTTTTCTTCTTCCTGTGAAGATGATGCAACTTCCTGTTGAACATGTGACTTGTGGAATATTCCAAATATTTCGTAGGGGTGAATGTGTTCGGGGAACAGGGTTGGGTGAATAGTTTTTTTTTTATATATACATATATAAAAGATTTTATATTATTTAATAAGACTGTATTTATATACATACTGTATATGTTTGTAGGGCTGTAGACAAGATCAACATTTTCCAAGTCCAACACCAGGACTAGCCAAGATCAGGCCCAAATGAACGCAAGACCGAGTCAAGATCTAGACAGAAAACCATCGAATCCTTCTTGAGGCCAAGCCTTTTGCTTCAGCTAGCTGCCATCATTCATGCATTGAACCAATGATTAGACTGTTTTCTAGAACAAGGAATTGCTTACTGTCAAACTTTGTACATGCAAAAACAAAAAAGCAACCCAAACATTAATTTTACAAACTCTCTATGAAGACCAATGTCGAAGAGCAAGACAGGTCCAAGTACAAACACCAATAAGCCTGAGACAAGTCCAAGGCAACTCACCCAATCTGAACCAGGAAGTCAAAATGAAAAATCACAGACCTGGCAACCTTGTTCTCACTCATTATAATTTTGTAGGTGGATCTCGGCATAATTTGCATAAACCTGGAAGTAGCTTTAATCTGTAATTGTTCGGTGTGTATTCCTGCAGTGCTGACTGTGGAGTTTTGATGACTTTATGTTCCCATTATCTGCTATACATAGGCAATAATGAGAACAGTGCTCTCCGCTTTAAAGCTGTAGCGCTCGCAGTCCATTCCGTCGAGGTGTTTTCAATATAATTGTCACATAAACTGTCATTCTGTACGAGTTAACCTAATCTATGCAGCTATCGAAGACCAGACAGCTATTCAAAAAAAAAAAAAACAGAACAAAAAAAAAGCAGTTTTGGAGGCCAGGCTGTCAGGAGTCCTGTGAGTAACTACGGGCTTTAGTCTCATTTCAAGGGGATGAATGTCATCTTCAGACTCACTGTGAACTACATTCTTTCTTCATTGACCATTTATCCAAAAAAACAATGCTCTGGGGTTTTCCTTCCAGTTCTGGGATTGGAAGAGCTTTCATGTGGTGATGGAATAACGCCTACATGTCCATAGTGTCCCATCTCTCATGGGTTTGCGTTCCATCAACTTTTGTTTTTGATATATTCGTAGGGCTCTACTCTGGGTGATACAATTTGGGATTTGGAGACAATCACTGAGGCTACGTATATGTTCATCTGGATAGATCTGAACACTCTCCATCTACACTACACTTGCTCGTGGACACTGAAACGTCTGAAAATGCTTATATCCCTTTAATGCACATGTGTAAAAACATATGAAGCATTGGTCTGTGTAATTTCCGTCAAACGTTTATCTACTTTCTTGCATCTTTGAATTGATGCGGCAATGTCAAGGAAAAGCACCAGGTTGGAAAAATGCAATCTGAAGGTTGTACAAAGTGACAGTAATCTTTAACAGCGCTATCAAACTGGCACAACAACTGCGGTACAACATCGTCCACTATCCTGTTTGTTTTGAGTTGAATGGATCACAAGACTAAAAATATGTCATTGTTTTTGAATATCTCTGTTTTCTCAGTCCACACTACAATGCGAAAATGGCGTTTTCAAACTTATCCATTTGGGAGAGTGTTTTCGAAAAGCTCTAAAAAAAAAAAAAAAAAAAAAAAAAAAACGCCTTCTCATTGTTGATGGAAGGCCAAAAAAGTAGTGAAAAAGATGTGTTTTCAAATTTACCCAGATCGATATGGATGTAGCCCGAATGACAGTAAAGGCCATCACTCTGAACTGCTCTATAGACGCAGGTCTGAGTTCCATCGAGTGCAGCAGATAGGTGCTGAGATGTGATGTGACTCCATGAGCACTGTACAGACCTGGAGTTTGGCGTGTGCACCGAGGAGTCTCTCTCACCTGTAGGGCAGGTTCACGTCAGGATGTTTCCGAGTGGAGGGCCATCGTGAACGAGTGGTGTAGGCTCGGTCAGCCAAACTAGTTTCTTGGCCCCTTGTTTTAACAGTGACATGAGGAGCACAGCAATGGAACTACGGCAAGCCGTTTTGGGTTTTAATCATAGAAGAGTAACAAGTCATCATTTAATTTTTATTAGTCAGAATTGAATTCAAGATCTCTCTAGGTACATTTTTACTAGTCAGAATTAGATTTTTAATAGAAGGAATTGTAAATTTACTCAACAAAATTCATGATGAAGATATTTATTGTATAACAAAATTTTGACTAGTCTTAAATCACCATGGACCTACAATGTATTTCTGTCTCTCTCATCCACAATCCGCAGAAATTTGAATTGCAGACATCTATATCTACTTTGAAATTTCAACCAGTAAAAATTCTAGGTCCACTTACCCACAATTCAACTTTGACTAGTCATAATTGAACTTCAGATACATTTTTTTTTTAGAGATCTGAAATGACACATACGTAGAATGTGAATTTCTATGAGTAGAAATTAAATTTCAGATATCTCTAATTACGTCTTTACTAATCAAAACTAAATGATGGGTATGTGGACTAGTCAAAATTTCAATGTTGATCTCCGCAGTGTGGATTTCTACTGGTAAAAACGGTGTCTGTAATTACATTTGTTTTACTAATAAGCATTGAATTGTGGATAAGAGAGAGACAGGAATTCAATGTAAGTCAATAGTGATTTATGTCTCATCAAGATTGAATCATAGATAATTGACTAATTAAATACAATTTTAACTAGTAAAAATTCAATTACAGCTGTTATACTAGTGAAAATTAAACTATAACGTAATTTCTAATTCTGACTAAAATTAAACTGGGACTTGTTACACTTCTACCATTAAAAGCTAAAATGGCTTGCCATAATGGAACTGAAGTTCTGAATAAAACACTTTTAGAAATTGGTGGAGCCCAGAAAGTCCATTACATGGCCACTCCATGTCAGCACAGACTTTTGGGTCATCCATGACTAACCCAGCTCAACCTGGGAGGCTGAGGAGGGGCGCTGCCCAAGCCGTACGGCATTCCCATACATTCATAATGGCCTGAAGTGGTACTTATTGCTGTCTTTCAACCCCTTCAATCTCCTTGTCTGGCCCTGATAATATTATATGCACTGCAGAGATCGAGTCTAGACAGAGAAATACAAAAAATAAATAAATAAAGTAGATAAAACAAATGAAATGTCATATCATGACCTTAATATTATAAGGTTCTATCTGGGTGAAGAGCCGTTTGGAAATGCAGGAAATCAAAGATTTGACAGTCCAGCTAGCAAAACACTAAAATCCTGAAATTTACATTTACACCTCAACATTTCCTACACTATCAGATTATGTCAAATTTACATTATGGAAATTCTGAGATGATTAGAAAGTAACTTTTATATAAAACCCTATTATATTGTAGTGGCAGTGGTAGCTCAGTGGTTAGGATGTTGGGCTACTGATCGGAAGGTCATGAGTTCGATCCCCAGCACCGCCAAGCTGCCACTGATGGGCCCTTGAGCAAGGCCCTTAACCCTCAACTGCTCAGTTGTATAAATAAGATAAATGTAAGTCGCTCTGGATAAGGGCGTCTGCTGTAAATGTAAATATTGTCAAGCCAAATACTGTTTGGTTTTATAAGATTATATTGGTTTCTTATTAAACATTCATCTCTTAATCTCATTAAATAACTAATAAATGGTCATAAACTCAGGAGCGAAAGAACACAACTTTTCAATATATTTCATTTTTCTGAAAGTATTCTCTAAAATAAGGTCTAAAAAACAGATCTTTTACTTTAAGATCTGAAGTTGTTCCTAAGCGAGATAGTCAAGCATATATTACAATATTACTAAAACACATTAGAACTGTTCTGTACATGCAACCACACTGGTTACATTGGAAAATTCACTCTTTTAAGCACATTGGATGGAGTTAGCTAATGTCAGTAATATGTAATGCTAATGGTATTTGATGTTAGCCACAATATTAGCTTTCTTCTGCACTGGAGACTTTCTAATGTGCCAGAATGTATATAGACTGTAAAGCCAGTGAGTTCAGTAGCCATGTATTGTACAGATTTTATTACTCACATGGAGAATATTAATACTTTCTCCTCTGACTCTCTGTACTGAAGCATCCAGTTCTTTTCCTGAGCTTAAAAAGAAAGTGGAAGTTTGTCTGTGAGTTTGGAGAAACTACAAATAAAAAAAAACCCACCACAGGAGAATAAAGTATAACCCTGTTTATATGGTTGAGTAATTTTTTTTTTTTTGACCAAATTGCCAGATAGAACCTTAAAATACTGAGCTCATGATGTAACTATTCCAGCTTTTCTTATATAAAGATATTCGAGTCCAGAACACAGACAGAAAAGGAAAGCGTCACAGGAAGCCTAATGAGATCAGAACCTGAGATCCTGCTCTGTGTATCACAGTGGTTTCTTCAAGAGGTGGAATTAGTCACCACAGCGAAATCTGATTACCTGCCGTGACAGAGCGAGATGTGGAAATGACTTTTCTTGTGCATGTCATTAAAGAGGAATCGATCGCAGGAGGCCGAGGGTTATTTATCTTGGCTCGCTGGGGCAGACGGGTCAGCTTTGCTTCGCACGTCTCATAATGAGCATTTCATTTGGAGAAAGGAAGAAGATGCCAGCTGTGGGGCAGAAGATGCTGCTTCGTCTCCCTTTGTCCCCTCTCATTTTTGCCCTTTCACTTTGTCCCCCATTCTCATAGTCACACTGTGACTTAATTACATAAAAATAAATTGGCTAGTCAGGATGTAGGAGCTGCAATCCACGATGAGATCTCCTCACTCTCGCAGCTCGAACACTCTCATTATCCCGAGGGATTTAAAATCTGGGTTGAAGAAGCGACTCAACTCAACTCATCTTTTTACCAGCTTCTAACAGTCAGATAATGATCTGACCTTAGCTTTGAGTTATAAAGGTCTTTGTTAATAAAAGAGCAGCACTTAAAGTTCAGCCTGAGGAAGAGATCCAAAAAAGGTTCAAAATGTCTTGATGAATTTTGTTTAAAAAAAAAAATGAGACTTATGAAACGGTGAGCTCTGGGAATATGCATCCACAGAGAAATAAACAATGTTTTATCCCAAAAACCTGGTTACCTCTGCCAGGAGGTTAAGACTTGACAAAATCCATCTCACCCCATGTTCACATTAGCGAGGGATAAGTCTCTCATATCATTTGCAGTTTACTGTTTTTGTGCTTGTGGGCGTGGCCTGTCCAGCATTTTTACCAACGAGAATTATAGTGGCCAAAATTTACAGTCAATAGCACGCTATACAATTTATACACACCGCTTTTTTTTTTTTTTTTTATTTGATCAAAACAAGCTAACTACTAGCTACAAACACTCAACGATCTCTGCTTCTTTCTTCCAAGCTCGTTTTACTTTGTACTGTCTCTATACACATTTAATAAGAGGTCGTTTAATATGACATGAGGTTCCCAGCACAGTTCCCAGTTTTCCATGTGCCTTTGTTTGGTTTTGTCTCTGCCCCGACATTTTAAGAACATAAAAATTATAAATACTCTTTAAAATTGTACATGTGCAGAAAAAGTACTGGCATAAGAGTGTAAATAAAATAAAATTTGAAATAAATCATAAAAATAAAAGTGTAAATAAAATAAAAACAGAAAT
>CM074916.1:29777976-29799360 GCA_037576815.1 Pangasius larnaudii
GACCAAGACACAGATGCCACACCTCCTTCACCGAGACTGAGACACAGAGGCCACGCCTCCTTCACTGAGACTGAGACCCAGAGGCCACGCCCCCTTCATTGAGATGCATGGCGCCTCCTTCACTAAGTATTTATAGTTGGATTTATAGTTCCACATTTATAATGTGGGAATTTCTTTTCAGTCAGGATTTACGCCATGTGTTTTAGTGTTATTTCTGAGCGAGTGTGACTCACAGGTGAGTGACTGCGCTCCCGTCGACAGCTTTGGATTCTTCCTGTGTTGCTTTTCCACGGAGCTCCGATGCGCCTGTCCAAACTGTGATAAACACGAATTTATTTACCATGTGACTGCGCAATGACGCTTCCACTGCTGGCCTCGGCTGTTCATCACAGCTCCAAATATAACATCGGCTTCATCTGGGCCTCGCTACGAATAATTATTACAGCCCTTATTAACAGAAACACATAATTAAAGGGACACAACTTCAACAGGGACTTTCCACATCATTAAATGGAACTATAAATGGATCAGAATTGGAATATTTGGCAAGCTGCTGTGGTATAAGAGGAATAAAACGTGCTGTTATAGGAAAACGGTGTCAGTAAGTCCTTCATCACACCACCCTGCTGTTGATTAGTTTCCTATAACAGCACCACACTGAGTGCTTTATTCCTTACTTCTGACAGCAATGTCAGCTCTCTGCGCTCACACATGAATGCTGCTTTATTATAAGTTTGTGTTTAGCGTGATCAGGAGGCTATCTGAGTGTTCCTTGTTTACCCACAATCCTCTGGGGCAGAGGTTAAGAGTGTAAAGCTGGAAGCTCTGTGCTTTGAACATGACAGCTTTAACCAAACGGACGCTTCATTACGCCGCTAAAATAGCCGTGGCTTAATTTGTTTCTGGAGAGATTATGACTTTGGGATTGGCTAATTAGGGGCGCTAATTAAAAATTCCCCGAGATTGTTTGTAAAGCATTAAGTCACGCTGATTGAATGCGAGATCCCTGTCGAAATCATGCTAATGCTAACACCGCTTTGGCTTGTTCTTGCTAAATGAAGCATGTCCAATCGGATGCGGGTTTATGTCTCAATCCTAGCGCGCCACATCATCCATGCTTTTCTGTGTTACACTCCACAGGGAGTAACCGTGTGTGTGTGTGTGTGTTATTTGAATGACACAAGTTGAGCTGCGAAGCTAAGCAGTGTGAAGTCATGCAAAAATCGAACTTCCTGAACTCATGGCTCCCCTGAGAGAAAACAAACAAAACATATTTATTTATTTATCGCTCCTCTCTCTTCTCTTTCTGCGTCTCGCTTTCAGCTCTAGCATCGCGGCTAACCTTTCCCTCATTGTGGTTTGATTGATTTGAATTGTTCGCCCCAGCCCTTGTGACCTCCTCCCCGGTTGGCGGCGTCATTAGCGCACGCTTTTGTTTAAGGATCTGAATGTCACGGCTCCCCAGAGCTCGGCCTCTGAAGCCGCTCTCACAGCCCGAGCGCTTTTATCCCAGTTTTGGAGAGCGAGAGTCTCTCAGCCTGAGCTCGCTCACTGCGAACTCCGAGAACTGAAAGGAGATACGAGCGTCGTCCATCGGAGAGCTGATAAAGGCTATGGCCTGAGGCGCAGGACATCACAGATCGGGGGAGTTTACTACACAGCTGCAGCGGAGGAACTCTTCTTCAAACTTTACCTCATACACACAGCGGCCATGTTTTTATATCACAGCGTGGACCAAATATTCCCACGAGGATAGGAACATCTGACAGTTTTGACCTTGTGGGGATATTTGGCTGATTCCTATAAGCAAAACTGCTTTAAAAACTGAAAAAAAACTTAAAAAAAAAACTAAATGTGTTTCATTTAAACATTTCATTTTAGTTACTATGGATAAGGTTAAGGTTGGCTGTAGCATAGCATTAATTAGCTGTCAATAATAATTATGTCAATAGAAGGTCCTCATAAGGATAGTCAGGCAAGTGTGTGTGTGTGTGTGTGTGTGTGTGTGTGGGTGTGTGTGTGTGTGTGTGTGTGGTAACACGGTAACCAATGTTTTATCTAATCATACATTTAAGTGTACTTTATATATGTCTGTTTGTTTTTGTTCAGTACAGTGGCTTGCTTAAATATTCACACCCTTGACTGATTCCACATTTTGTACTGGACTTAATTGGGAGTGAAACATGGTGGTGGTAGCATCATGTAGTAGTGATAGATAGATAGATAGATAGATAGATAGATAGATAGATAGATAGATAGATAGATAGATAATCACGTGAACCACGCTCTCGCTCAGTCTCTTTTGCCTTGTATCTCTTGTTCAGGTTTATGGTTCTTTGTTTTTTTGCTGTTTTTTTGCTTATTTGTTTACACTTTATTAAATAAAGATCTGCACTTGCATCTGCCTCCTCTACAATTCCCTGACTGTAATTATCCTTCATTCCGACTGGAGTTGAACATGTTACACCAGAGCACAGCAGCGACGCCGCGTCCGACAAGGAAAACGTTTACACCAGACTCTGGGATGAAATAAAAAATAAGTGTATTTTGTGAGGCAAAGTCACAGTTTGTAGCTAGGAACACTACAAAATACATCGTTCATGCTCTGTTCTGCGGTGTGTGTCCATAACCTAAACAGCACATGGTGATATTTAGCGATATTTCAGTCTGTCCTCGGGTGTTAATTAAAACTCGGTGAAAGCGCTGACTGTCACAGAGTGCGGAAGTGAAAATCTCACTGGATTCACCATCTTATACAGTGGCACTTTTATCAAATTTACAGATGTTTGCGGGATATTTTGCCTAACCCGGTCGAGAGGATTTTGAGAGAGAAATGGCTAGGAGGGTGAAAGGGAAGCTGCTGATTGGTTGGCTGTGAAGCTCACTGTAACATCACCAGATGGCGGTCGTTATTCACGTTATTCGCGGCAGCGTGGAAGCCTGTCTCCTCTGTTTAAAGAAAAAGAGTCATAATGAGAAAGTTTCTCAACATTATGGCCGTGTAACTCAAACCACTAAACATGTTTCCCAAAAAAAAAGCCTCCCAAAAATACTAGGGCTGTAAATAGAGATGGCGCTGATCCAGTAGCCAGGATCAGTACCGGGCCGATACCGGCAAAACACGGTGGATCGGGTATCGGAGGGAACATTTCTATGCTACAAGACTGGAATTGGATTTGGAAATGTTTAGATATAAATAGACTGTTTTAATTTTATTGTATCTTTACTTTATACTTTATTATATTTAAAAGTGATTTGGGTGTAAAAGAGTACTGTAACTGTAAAGTGCTTCAGTTAAAATAAAATAAAACAAAAAATAATTTTAAATCTTAGTAGTTTTTTAAAGAAAACTATATGGGGTGTGTGTCGGTGTCGATGTCGGCTGACGCTCATGGTTTCAGTATCGGTATCGGAAAAGAACATCTCTAGGTGTAACGTAGTGAAATGATCTGTATCTGTATTCAGATTTAAACCCAAAGTGGGCGTGGCTTAACCAAAAGGTTTATATATATATATATATATATATATATATATATATATATGAAATGTACCAGTGCCAAGCTTTTGTGGAAGAGTAACAAACAGCGCTCCTCCTATTCGTATCTGTACTTGTATTCGTTTAAACACATTACCTGTTCATTCTCGGTTAATGTATTCATATTCAGTTACATCCCTAGAAAATACTCAACGGCTTCGCGTTACGACAGTGACGTGAGAAGGCTTCCTGTAGAGCATCTTGTCCTTCCTCCGAGCGGTTATTCTGATCTCTCTGCCTTATATCTCAGAGCATCCTGTTATTTCTACGCTGCTCTTTTTTGCCTGTAGAGTAAATTTGCTCTCCTCTTCCCCAGACCGCCACTTAACAAACGCTCGTGGTTTCGCTTTAACGCTCCTTCATTAAGCTAAGTGCTGCACGCTAACCCCTGCAGATGTTTTGTTTCTGCTAAGCAATCAGACATAAAAAAAAAAAAAAGAGAGGGGGCTATTAAACTGAAAAAAAAAAAACAACAACAACAAAAAAAAAAACCCTCCGGTTGTAAGCAGAGCTGAGCTCAGAGAGACGTGAGCGTTTAGCTAGCAGACAGTTGGTGTGATTCAGCTTGGCTAGGCTGTCTCGCTCCATGTAGCTCATCTATCACTGACTATTTCTGGAGACTCAACCTTTCCCTCGCCTCTCCACCGCAGAAGGAGAATTCAATCGTTCTCTGCCTCGCAGTCACATCCACAAACACATTTGTTTGCTGTTTGCGCAGGCTGCTTTTGCAGAGCTGCTGACGGGGGGTGAGGGAGGCGGCGAGGGCCGAGCTTTCCCCACACGTTCACACTGCGATCTGTAAGCGTTCAGCGGGGTCACGCCGAGCGGCGAGAGGAACACCGGCCGAATTATTCACACGTCCCGAACGACGGGGGATAATGAGACACTCATTTCTTCCTTAACTCAGTCTGGAGACACAAACGTCACAACAGAAACACTAAAGTTTCAGATCTGAGGTTGGGGTTTGTGTGTGATCTTTCATACTTGCTCACGTTTACAATCATTTACATATTACGCAGTTTATTTATTAATTATTTGTCACAGAGAGTCGCTCGTAGCTTCGCAGCTTGGCAGTGAATAAAGATGTACTTTTACATTTACATTTATGGCGTTTGGCAGACGCCGTTATCCATAGCGACGTACAAAAGTGCTTTGAAGTCTCTATCAGTAAACACACTCTGATACTGACTCACGAGGTCACAAACTAGGAACACCATCAACCCAAAACCTCTGCTGGGGAGGGAATAGACAAGCGCTCAGACAGTACAATTGTTTTGTTTTTTTTAGTTTTTTGTTAAGATGTTTTTTTTTTTTTTGTATTATTTTGTCTGGATTAAAAATAAGCGTTTTTTTTTTTTTTTTGTAAAAGGATTTATATTTTTATTTAATCGCTGCCCGATTTTCAAGAAGGAAGATATTTATACTGTAAAATGTAAGATTTCTTTTTTTATTATTATTTTAATTGGTTTTTACTTTTTTGTATCACTTGACACACTTAAAATTACAAAAGCAGACACGTTGCTCTAACTGTTGTATGTATGTATGTATGTATGTATGTATGTATGTATGTGTGTATGTGTGTATGTGTGGATATACAGCCCCATACGCAGCAAGCTGTGATGCACTGTGTGCTCTGACACCTTTCTATCACAGCTAGCATGAACTTTTTCAGCGATTTGAGCTACAGTAGCTCTTCTGTGGGATGGACGTCCACGACCCTGTCTCCGGTTCACAGGTTGTTTTTCCTCAGACCACTTTTGGTAGGTACTAACCAGTGCACACCGGGAACACCCCACAACACCTGCCGTTTCGGAGATGCTCTGATCCAGTGGTCTAGACATCACAATGTGGCCCTTGTCAAAGTCACACAGATCCTTACGCTTGCCCATTTTTCCTGCTTTCAACACATCAACTTCGAGAACTGAGTGTTCACTTTCTGCCTAATATATAATATATCCCACCCCTTGACAGGTTCCATTGTAATGAGATTCAAGTGACCTGTCAGTGGTTTTAATGGGTGATCTGTGAATGAATGAATGAATGAATGAATGAATGAATGAATGAATGTATGTATTTATGTATGTATGTAGGTAGGTAACACAAACTGTCTGTTTGAAATAGTTATATTTTTTATTGACTTTTTATAAAACTGGGTATAAAAATTGGTAGGCATTGACCTCTAAACTACCCAGGAAGAGCAGGATTTCTGAGTTATCTGGATAATTTAATATAAAAGTCAGGATTATTCCATAAAGTTGTCTATCTTTTAAGATAAAAAAAAGCTGGTTTTCTATTAATTTGGCTGTTAGCTCTATTAAGTTCTATGTTTAAAAGATTTCCAGGTCAATCTAAATAATGTAATATAAAAGTCAGGATTATTCTACACGGCTTTTACGAGTTATCCGGATAATTTATAAGTCAGGATTATTCTGTGGGGCTTTTTGTTTGTGTGTTAAAGTGAAACTTTATGAAAGAAAGCAGGATTTCTCAGTTAACCAGATCAGTTAAGATAAACAAAGTCATAATCGCTCCATAGAGTTGTCAATTAGCTCTACTAAATGATTTGTGAGAGAATTTAAGATGGAATTGTTCTGTAGAGGATTTCTCAGTTAGCCAGATAATTTATAAAATAAAAAGTCAGGACCATTTTAGAGGGTCATCTCTGAGCTCTAAGGTTTGTGAAAGATAATTGTTATCTAGATCAATGTCAGGATTACTCAATAATTTTGTCTGGTTTTTTTTGTAAAAAAAAAAAAAGGTCAGGATTATTTTACAGGGTTTGTCTCGTGAAAGACAGGAGTTGTCTCTTAGTTCCACTTAACCCCAAAATAATATTTGCGACTTATCCAGATAATTTACGATAAAAGTCAGAATTATTTTAAAGGGTCGTCTCTTCGCTCTACTAAGATTTGGGAAAGATTTCACAGATATCTGGATAATTTAAGATTGAAGTCAGGATTATTCCTCACAGTTGTCTATTAACTCATCTAAACTTTGTGAAAGACAGCAGGATTTTCAGTTATCTAGATAATTTAAACCAAAAGGCAGGATAATTTATATATATATATATATATTATATACAGTTAAAGCTGATTAATATCTATATTACTGTATTTGAATATCTTTTAACTAGCAAATTCAATTTTATTGACAGAAATTATTTTACAAATAACTTTGCAAAAAAATATATATTATATATATATATATATATGTGTATATTTTATAGTGAAATATATTCTTCTCAGTGTATCTCTGTTAAAAATGTTTATGATTTCTGTGAATACTGATTATTTTCTGCACTTTTTCTTTGCACAGTGGGCTGAAAGCACAAACACACTAAAAATAAGAAAATGAAATCGACTACAGATGGATTCGGATCAGGAAGTGAAATCGTTAAAAAGGGGCTGATCGTGAACGTTGGAGTAATCTGTCACGGCTAGTGGAGGCGGAGAAGAAAAGAGTCGTCAGGGATTATGAATTTAGACATCATTTAACAGCAAAGCATCATCATCAAGGCCATTTTTAATTATTCTATAGACACAAGTCTCTGAGCGGTGTTTCCCAGAGCAGCGTCTGTGAGTTAGCCGGATCATTTAAATCAGGATTATTATCGTACAGGGAGCCTCGCCGACTCTCGTCTTTAAGTCCCCGTGATTTCCTCTCGGTGTTTTGGGCGTGTGTTTCAGACAAAACCTGGTCTGATGCTGAGGCGTGTTAAAGTCTTCTTAATTAAATGGGCGATGTGTTTTCACACAGCCACGAGGGGAGCAGATGGAGTGTGTGACACTGTGTGTGTGTGTGTGTGTGTGTGTGTGTGTGTGTGTGCAAGGGGGGGGAGGTGGCAGAGATAAGCTGAAAAATAATTACTGGACAATCATCATCATCATACACACAATAAGCAGCTCTGTATAATGAGTGAGGGCTCCTTAAACAAAATACGATTCCTCGATAAAGCAGAATGAATAGAGTATCTCGTAGAGAAGTGTGTGTGTGTGTGTGTGTGTGTGTGTGTGTGTGTGTGTGTGTGTGTGTGTGTGTGTGTTTTAGTCATCACCTTTTCCGTGGCTTCACTCCTGTGTTCACACACGAAGTCTCAAGTTTCTGATCATTAGATTAAAAACAGTGCCGGGTGCTAAGCTGTCTCAGATGTGAAGATTAAATAATTGGAGAAAAGTAAAAATAGACAAATAAACAAACAAACAAATAAATAAATAAATGAGGATTTTATGCAGATGAATCACATGAAATATGGTTTCCATTCAGTACAAAAAAGATTTTAAAAGATTTTGTGCAAAAATAGCATCATCCGATTGAGTCTTATTTATTTACTTATTTGTTTGTTTGTTTGTTTGTTTGTTTGCTTACTTATTTAATGTAAATGTAAATTCAGAACTTCCTGTTTCATCATCTGGCAAATTCAAGACTTCCTGTTTCAATGTCTTGTTAGTCATTGCATTTCCTGTTTCAGCACCTGGAACATTCAGGACTTCCTGTTTTTAACAGCTGGGAAGTCCAGGACTTCCTGTTTTAACATTTTGCAAATACAAAACTTTCTGTTTCAAAGTCTGATTACACATTAAACTTCCTGTTTCAGCACCAGGAAAAAAGCATAAACTTCCCGTTTCCACATCTATAATTCCAGGACTTCCTGTTTCGACTGTCTCATTACATGTTACACTTCCTGTTTCAACACCTGGCAATTTACTCCAAGGTGCATTATGGGTATTCTGTGCCTAGTAGTGTGCATCATTTGAAATCTAATCCTATGCAGTGCATTGTGGGATATCATGAGGTCCTTGGATACTCTTCACATTCCAACGCTTCACACACACACACACACACACACACACACACACACACAAACACACTACTTAACATTTCACTCTGAAACAACTGCACAGAGATCTATACAGAGCTCATTAGTTACACTCGACACTCCGCCGCACGCTAAACACTTTCCTCTTCTGTGATTCCGCACACTTGCCAATTCTCTGACCGAGTCGCCGAGTGCACGGGAGAACACGCAGGTCCTCGCTCTCCCCTTTGGCCCTGAGCTTTGTTCGAAAGCGTCCGTTTCCTCCCTCTTTCTAAACACGGAGACGTATTTGCTTCAACACTGCCACCAAGTGGCCGAAATCCTCGGCGTCCTCGGTAATTAAATATTCAGAGCAGATTTCGAGGGCGGCGTAAAAAACAATGATGAGGAGGAACCGTGGAGGAGAAGCACGAGGGATTTTCCTCTAAGCTCTAATCTGTCATATTAAGAGTCAGAGTGCATGAGAAACATACAGATATGAGCTGTGTGTGTGTGTGTGTGTGTGTGTGTGTGTGAGACAGAAAGCAGGAAGACCTCAGGAGTAATAACACAGGAGGTATTTCCATCATGTGCGTTAGCGGCTAACCTCGACCCCGGAGTCAGAGATAAGAGCTTGTTATTTCAGACTGAGCCGGGTCTTACCCGCAGAGGATTTACACTGGTTCTGTTGTGTATCATTCTCTTCTCTCTCTCTCTCTCACACACACACACACACACACACACAAACACACCCAGCAAGTAAATACTTCCTTATTGTGTGTTTATCACTGATGTGTGTATTATTACTATGTAATAAAATACAGTGTCGTGGTTAATAACATGATAATTAACACTATTTTGTTACCTCTTTTTTCCCCATCACTGCACATTTTTTTTTATTTATTAAAGAACAACGTCATACTTTCTTTCCATTTCTAGTTACACGAGTAATTGTCAACGCACAATATTAAAACAATTTAATTCAAAATAATAGTTTGCGCTGGATCAAGTGCTATTCTGTGCTCTGCTGAATAATGAGCGTAGAAGCCATTTTGTTAAATTAAACCGGTGATTAATGAGATAAATACAACAAGGACTATTCATGCAGCGATATATAGGGAATACAGTCCATTTATTTCCATTTATTTCAGTCATATGCCATCATATTATCTTTATTTTTCATTCTTCTCTCTGGCTTTTATGTTACATTTGTATTACATTTGACAGCAAAGGGAAAAAAATGCTATTTCCTTCTTCAGTCCACATTTTCTAGCTATGTTTCAGGTTTAAAGTCGGTGTGTAAAACTCTGACTTTGACACTTCTACTTGAGACAAATCTGGCAACCTTGGAGACGTGAACTACACACAAGGGATTTTAATAGTGTGAATGTGGAGCTCAGGATATTGACGTAAGCAAGTGCATAACCCGACTCTGAATACCAGGAACTTTCACCATGTAACTATTGATGCAACTTTTGGACTTAAGTTGATCTAAATCTACATCCAGATTTCTCTGAAGTTGCTTTGTGACAATATGTATTGTTGATAACTTTGAACTTGGACACACACACACACACACAGTGTGAGAAATAACCTGTGGCTGGTTCTGTGTGTAGTGGATGATGAGGCAGAGTGTGTGTGAGTGTGTGTGAGTGTGTGAGTGTGTGTGAGTGTGTGAGTGTGTGTGTGAGTGGCAGCGCTGGGTGGTCTGCGTGTTGCAGTGACATGCCAGGCTCTGATAGGTCGCTGCAGTCTGTGGGAGACTTTAATAATTCAGCAGGTGCAATATGTTCCGACTCGGAACCTTCTCTGAAAAACAGCCTGCTTTTGTGTGTTTGTGTGTGTGTGTGTGTGTGTGTGTGTGTGTGTGTGTGTTAAGTGTGAGCAGAAACGCCAGCACACTTCCTCCACTTTCTCCTCATCCACATCCTCTCGACCCCATGCGGTGACTGAGTGCTGGCTATTTTTTTTTTTTACTCCTCCCGCTCCCTCTCCCACAGTTCAGGGGACGTTTTATTTTTTGTTTTTTCTTTTCCTTTGGGCTCCTCAGCGAGGCCCTGTCACCATGGCAACAGAGCGCGACATCGTGCCGCTTTTTCACCTTTGCTGTCTCGCCTCACGCTGCGTTTTCCTTCCACACAGAACCAACGCAGAACCGAGCACAGACGCGAACGAAATACAGATGTCTGATTTCACACGGCTGAGGAAGTGACCTTGGTGTAGGGAGAGAGAAGAGGGAGAGAAAGAGAGAGAGAGAGAGAGAGAGAGAAAAGGACAGACAGAGAGAGAAAAATGGAGAGACAGACACAGAGAGAGAGAGATCTCAGTACAATGACTGACACATATTAAACATTTAATATCATTATCACGGTTTACTATCTCTCTCGCTCTCTCTTTTTCTCTATCTATCTATCCATCCATCCATCTATCTATCTATCTATCTATCTATCTATCTATCTATCTATCTATCTATCTGTCTATCTATCTATCTATCTATCTATCTATCTGTCTGTCTGTGGTAGGTGTCCAAAGGTCCATCATCAATGCATCCTCCTACCCATCCATCCATCCATCTATCTATCCATCCATCCATCCATCCATCCATCCATCTGTCTGTCTGTGGTAGGTGTCCAAGGTTCATCATCAATGCATCCTCCTACCTATCCATTCATCCATCTATCCATACATCAATGTATCTATCTAATTATTCACTTCTTTTAAATTTGTTTTCTATCCAGTTACCTATCCAGCCATCCCTCCATTCTTCTATCTATCTATCTCTCTATCTACAGATAAGACCAGAAGTTTTTCCTTTATTTTACAACAATCCAAACCATAAAATATAGCTTAAAAAGACAAAATAAATAAAGAAGTGAGAGTTTTGTGCTGAAGCACTTGAACTCCAGCACTGGTGTGTAGAAGTGTGTGACACGTAGCAGAGTTGTGTAACAGAGGTGTGTGTATGAGCGCGTGGAGCTGCAGGGCCTGGAATATAGTCTGTAAGGACTAACACACTGTGTGTTGAGCTGTAGTTGTAAAATAATCAACAGTGGAGTGGTGGGATGAAGCAGAGTTACTGCTGCTGTGATTATTTTCCTATAACAGCATGTCCAGAAGTGTTTTATTCCTCTTATACCACAACAATTTTTAATCATTATAATTAAAAATATTTGTATTATTTATTAACGGACGACACATTATACTTTTTTTATCCATTTATAGTTACATTCATGAAACAAATTGTTACTTATGTTATAGCAGCTATAAAGAGTCGTTCTCTCACCAGCCTCTCTTTTCTCTCTCTTAAAAATGTATAAGACAAAAAAAAAAAAACGCAGCTTGTCATGTTACCAAGAAACCGCAAAGAAGCGTAAACTCCTCTGTCCTGAAGATGTCGGAAAACTTCAAGTTACAGCTTAACCTCTGACTGTTGCAAAGCGCTGACACTGGAGACTCCTTCCATAAATGTTAGATCAAAGTCTCCTTACTCTGGAGAAAATGATTACTTTAATCTGTTTATGTGGCGCGTCCGCTGTACAAGTCCCTCTGAATGAACTGTTACTATAGAAACAATAACGTATTAGAACGAGTGCATTAATATAAACCTGTGATGTGCAGCTGCACTACTGTCAGAGCTGCTGTTAAAGAAAACTAATCAACACCTTCTGACCAATCACAATCCAGAAATAGTAATAATAATTCAACAATTATCACATTTAGAAAAGGAGATGCAAACTGATATCGTAGATATGCTAAATGTTAGGGGTTTTTTTTGCTGCAAGGGTGTACAAACTTTTGCACTACATCAATCCATCCATCCCCGATCTGCTTTTCTTCTCTTCTCTGCTCTGATTGTATCTATTTGCTTTTGTACTTGCTCTCAATTTCTGCACTTTCCTGCGTTCAGCTGTTGGAAAATTGCAATTTATTTATGAAACCATCCACATGTCCTCGCCTTCTCAGACGCCTCGCGAATTTAGTTTCAAACACAGAAACTTTCGTGGCACTCGTCTGAATCGGCCGAGGCTCCTGCAGATGCTATCACTCCCCCGTCACTCCGGATTGATGGACGTGGATGAAAAATGCCCTCTGGAGACAAACAGGTTCGGCTCGGCTTTCAGCGCCGAGACATATCATCACAACCGCGTCAATCCTCAAGACGATGACTTCAGCGCCGCATGTCACCATTGATCGTCCTATTATTCACCTGCGCTAATGCATCTGAATAGAGAGACGAGTGGAAGTGGAGCATCAAACGTCCCGTTAATCCGGCCGGGCCAACGAAATCCCACAACTGCCAAAAAGTGACGGACAAGTCTATTATACTAGCAGGGAGGCACAGGGAGACGCAGGGAGATATAGAGAGGAAGAGAGAAATGCAAGGAGACACATGGAGATGCAGGGAGACAGAGGGAGGCGCAGGGAGATGTAGAGAGTCAGAGGGAGGTGCAGGGAGACACAGGGAGACACAGGGAGGCGCAGGGAGACGCAGGGAGACGCAGGGAGGCGCAGGGAGACACAGGGAGGCGCAGGGAGACGCAGGGAGACGCAGAGAGACGCAGAGAGACGCAGAGAGACGCAGAGAGACAGAGGGAGGTGCAGAGAGACGCAGAGAGACGCAGGGAGATGTAGAGAGACAGAGGGAGGTGCAAGGAGACACATGGAGACGCAGGGAGACACAGGGAGACACAGGGAGGCGCAGGGAGACAGAGGGAGGCGCAGGGAGACGCAGGGAGACGCAGGGAGGCGCAGGGAGACGCAGGGAGGCGCAGGGAGACGCAGGGAGGCGCAGGGAGGCGCAGAGAGACGCAGGGAGGCGCAGGGAGACGCAGGGAGGCGCAGGTCCTCAGTGGAATGCACTCTGAAGTAACATGGGAATGCAGGGAAAGAAGGGAGAACCCCTTGACAAGTTTGACAGCGAATGTTAGAGGCTGGTTTAGCAAAAAGGAAGAAAGTCACAAGGCTGAAAAGAATGACATGGAGTCTGACGAGTTATTCTCAGTAATGAGTAATGGAGTGTGTTTGTTTCATAAGAATGGCAAGTTTTAACTGCCTCTTCACTAACTCCTGTTGGACGACATGAGCGTTTAAACACGAGCGTGTAATCCGTATATAAAATCGATGGAACCCGACAACTATTACACGATTTGAAGCCGATCGTTCAAGGTACACATTAGTGAGTCTACTTGTATACACATTTACACAAACTCAGGAGAGAAATGCAGGATACAAACGTTTTTCCAGTTACCTGGATTTTCACGAAAACCACGTTTCTTATGTAGGAATTTACGAATAAATTCGTTTGTAGTATAAATCCAGTGTGATATTTGTAAAATAAGGGTTTTTGTGTGTCCTAATTATTCTCAATAGCTATTGGGGGTTTGAATCCGAAAGATTACAATTACAGAGATGCCAGACAAACCAATAATCAGCATGTATTAGCGTTTCGACTGTATAAGAATGTGATCATGGAATAAAATACATGCCTCTATAGAATCCTGTTTAAAGGCAGTTGAAGGAAAAATAAAGCTATTTACCACGGTGCGATTTTCAGCTTGACCCTGCCGTCTCCGACAAAAATCACAAAAAAGTGAAATGTTTTGATCATGAATTGAGATCAGCAGCTGATTTAGTGCCACTGTGACCAAAGTCAAGATTTTTATGAAAATCTCGACACTCAAATAAAACCCACCAATAAGGCGATGGCAAACTTACGGAGCAGCTACAAGTACGGTAGCTATGATGGAGGAACGTAAACATGCTAATGGAGAGAGAGAGAAAAAAAAAAAATCACATTATTACCTGAAGTTCACTTTGTAGAGTGTGTGTTACTGTAGATAAAGCACTCTGAATTGCCTTTGTGTATGAACTGTGCTATATAAATAAACTCGCCTTGTCGAGACTGTTCGCGTTCGTGATCACGCCAGCTGATTTTCAGAGCTACGTAACGTACTACGTAAGCAGAGCGCAGCGATTTTCCACCGTTAGAGGATCTTCATCGTATACTCTAGCAAGCCTTATGAGGATGTGTGTTACAGAATTCAGCCCAAAGTTCGACAATAAAGTTGCTTTAATATTCAAATATGTGTAATTGCATGTCAGTATTAACGCAGATTAAAAGCTGTGAGATGTGTAAGGAAAAAAAAAAAAAACGATTTAAAATGCAACATGAACGTAATATAAAAGAGTGTTGAGATCTGTCTTTAGACTTTCATTAGACATGAGTTTGGAGTTAATGCGTTTCTGTCATGTTCTCAGAACCGAGGAAACGTGTTGAGATTTTTAACTGCAGCGCACACACACACACACACACACACACACACACACACATTACAGATGTAAGAAAAAAACAGAGGTATTTCTTTAATTATCATCTTGACCATGCTAAATATGCTATGTGATAGCTCTGTAATTTTAGTACAAGCAATTCTGAAATATTAATTCCTTACAAAACACCTCAAACTGTCACCTCGAAGCTGGAGATCGGAACTAATCTGGGTTTAATCGTCACTGCGCTACTTTAACACACTATACACTAAGCGTTGCAGTGTCCTCGAGATGTCTTCCCATCTTCATCGCTATGCTAAGCGAATACACGCGACGTTGACGCGCCATAATTCAGCCTGAAGTCCCATTTTGGATCTGCGTTTTGTAGGAATACATTTCTGTCAGCCGGGATGAAGCGAGCGCCGCTGTTAGCATTCATTAAGGCTCACGGCCCCTGCGGACTAGCGCTGGATGTGCGCTCTGGCGTGGAGCCCGGAGATCTGACAGGTCATTATGGCGTCTCAAGCTGGGAGAGACTGTAGGAGAGGCTGCTAGCGCTCCCCGCTCTTCCTCTCACCCCTCAATCCTCCACTTCCAGACAGCTGTGAGGAGCTTCATCGACTCCGTCACACCTGGAGGAAAGACGTCTGCACCGCCTACAACCCCTTCACCGTTTCTTCCTCCAACAACGACGCCTGCTCTCAGTAATGAGCTCAGGTACTTCTTAATGAATATGGAGCGAGGTGGATTTTAAGCAACGATAACTGAGACAGGATAAAGAATATAGATATATAGATACGTAGATATAGACTGTGATCAGTTTTGGCGAGTAGCTTGGTAAGAGTTGCGAGGCTACTAGCATAGCTACGTTCGTTTGCAGCGTTGCAGTAGCTGAGCTCTTTTAAAACAAATGTAGCTTTTCCAGTAATGAACTGATTTTTTTCCACCACGTAGGGTGGAGCGATATCTTGCGCTACACTGCTACTTCCTCCCTTTTCACGTAACCAGTTCAACATTATTTTGTTTAAAAAAAAAAAAAAAACACAAACTGTTGTATCCGTCAAGAAACGAGTTCAGGACTTCTAATTAGCGGCCATGTTTCTTAACACTTATCAGCGTAAAACATTCACACAGCAAAATGATTTATGATGGTTACATTGATTCATTTTAATCTAATCCAAATAGTCGGATCGTTATAATTAGCGTCCGCCTATATGACGTAACAAAGCAATGATAAGCATTATTATTCATATAGCAGCAAACACCTAAATATCATGCTAGCTATATATTTAAAGAAACACACTGAATCGAGAGGAGTGGAGTGAGCCCGCTCTGTAGCTGCTGCTTTTTTTTTTTTTAAGATTGCTGTTTTCTATTTAAGTAATATTAACAGTTAAATTAAATTAAAAAAAACAAAAAACAAAGTGGATTTGGGAAAAGCAAAATCTCTCCGTGCACGAAGCATGAACATATTTAGCTGCACAATAAAATGAAACATTACAGCTGTTGTTTTCTTGACACAGTCGCTTCAGTGAAAAAAATGTAGCTTCAGTATGGCTAGCTACGCACTTTTTCTTATAGTGTATCTAGCTGTCTTTATCAAAACGGCACTTTGGCTGTAGCTTAGCTATTTTTAAAATCATAACAGCTTGTAGCTTAAGAAGTTACAACTGCAAAGTAGCTTCCTGATCACTGTTCATGATCAGTAGCGTGATCTCGATCAATAAGTGTCACTTAGCATGGACTTCGGTTAGCTGTGTATGCTAAAGATAATAAAAGCTGACATGCACAGCTGATCGATACGGACTCGTGTGTGTGTGTGTGTGTGTGTGTGTGTGTGGTTATATGAATGTTTATAGCGAATATAACAGGAACTAACTCGTTTCACGGACGTTCCACAACATTACGTGTAACTATAAATAGATAAAAAGAATGATTGTTAGCATTTTATTAGGTAGTGATTTTAAAGTGTTTTGTCTTTTCTAATTCTGGAGTTGACTTTGCAGTCCTGTTTTAAATACTAATGACTTTTTTAAGCAGGTTGTATAACAGCTAACACTGCAATAGAAAAACAGTTTTAGTACAAGTGTAGCTAATATTCTTCTGTACTAATTGGTATTTAAAAATGCTATACCGTAGGTACATACAGTACTTCTTTTTTTTCTAAATCCTAAAGATATTTTAGCAGGTCGTATATTTCTACCCTGCGTTGTCTTGAATGGTGTAAATTTTGTCAATGATTGGACGTTTTGTCATTCTGAAATGAACTTTGCAGTTTGGTGAAGAGTTGACAGTGTCAGCGAGGACGCCGGGACGAGCGCCATATATATATAAATATATATAAAGATGGTATCGATTTGCTCTGCTGTTTAAACAAAGCTCGCTAATGCAATTCCCAGTGTAACTGATGACCGAGGAAAAGCTATTATTTCTCAATATCTCAAAACAAATTGTAATTACACTTGGGAAGGAGGAGGGGGCAACACCGCCGGCACCAGGTGGAGCCGTCCAAATTGATCAGCGGTGTTTCGCTTGACCCTTCATAAACGGCTGAGATTATTACGAGATTATTATTATATGAGCGTGTGTGTATGTGTGTGTGTGTGTGTGTGTGTGTGTGTGTGTGTGTGGGGTGGGGGTGTTTTTGATTGGCAGAGCATGTCGAAATGGGTTTCGGCTCTCCAGAAAATGAAAAGAGAGCTTAACCCCGAGCTGCCTTTAAAGTGGGACACAGAGCCGGCTGGACTTTAATAATAAAACAGCGAGGACTGGGATTTATGAGCACGCTCTGGCAAGACAATAGTGAAAGCAGGGATTAGTCATGACCTGACTGGCACTGGGTAAAATTGAACAGCTCACATCCAGCACTAATTAGACGACATGATCGCCTGCCAATCAGTTTGACGAATAAAGGGCCATTAAAGCAACTCGGAAGTCGTAAAGTTACGCTACACAAAGGGTCGATATTTAAATCTGTTCACTGATTTACACATCAGAAAACATCAGAGGTGTTTAACGGCATGTTCAGAGCATCTGAAAATAAATAAAAGGGTACTAAATGGTTGTGTTTGAAGGATTTCAACCTCCCGTCGTTGGCCACATGGTGTTGAGTGTAAAGTATTGATTTGCTGGTCAGCACAGGGAAATCCCATGATGCCTCTAAATAAATTTTCCAATAAACAGGGCAGAGGTTGAACTTGTCAAGTCCCTGTGTGGATTTGTAATGCCTCAGACACCAAACTTGCCATTTTATAGTCATTTAGGCCATTTTAGCGATATCGACAAACTGACGCCCCGGCAGAAATACCAAACCAGGGCACACGGGTCATGTTCAGAGCGCACTGGTGTGGAATATTAAACTCCGGAGAACCAGCGTGATGAATTTTAGATGGTTTTACGTCGATAAAAATTTAATCATAATTACTGACAGGCCATCAGCCATGTAGAGCTTCGGAGATCGCTATGAAGAGACACAACATGTCAAATCGATCTGCTTTTCAATTAGCGTGTCAGCATTCAGCCCGTCACGATTATGTGACGCGTCGTGATTAAACTGGGGTTTTCACAATCGTGTTTGGGAAAATGACAGAACAATGATATTTAAATCAAAGAATGGGGTTTTAAAATACTTCTCAATTAAAAGTAGATGTAGCTAAAAAAAGACACTTGTTTGATTAAGGTTAGTACTTTAAATGAGATTAGAAGGTATGAAAAAGAAATACCTCACTTGCAAATTCACACAATCTTCATGAAAAAGTATAAGGTAAGGGTTAAGAGGCGGAGTTAGCATTCAGGTGATGATCTTCCAGTCTTCATCTGTCCAGGTTAGCCTCAGATTCCTGTTCCTGGCTGACAGGAGCAGAACCTGATGTGGTCTTTTGCTTTTGTAACCCATTCTCAGATGCTTTTCTGCTCATCACGGTTGTAAAGAGTGACTATTTGAGTTATTATAACCTTCCTGGCAGCTCGAACCAGTCTGGCCATTTTCCTCTGACCTCTCTTATCAACAAGGCATTTCCACTCACAGAACTGTCATTCACTCAGTGGTTTTTTTGTTTTTCGCACCATTCTGTGTAAACTCTAGAGACTGTTGTGTGTGAAAATCCCAAAAAGATTCTGAAATACTCAAACTGGCACCAACAACCACGTCACAGGTAAAGTCACTGAGATCAGTGAGATTTTACCCCATTCTGATATTTGATGTGAATATTACCTGAAGCTCTTGACCTGTATCTGTACAATTTTATAAATTATGCTGCTGCCACATGATTGGCTGATTGGATAACTGCATATGTACAGGATTTGCTATTGAAGTGGCATAAAAAAAAAAAAAAGTCTACAAAATCATACCATATCATCCTCATTTACCCAAAACTTTAACAATACGACAAAAGAACCGTCCATGCACAGGATTGTTGCTTTGGTCCGGTCATATGGCACTTCTGGTTGACTTAAAAAGAAATAGAGAGGGGTTGAGTCCTCTTTACCTCTTTTGCCCTTTTATAGACAGAGCATCCAATGAGGTCTGTATACAGAGATCCGTGCAGCAGACAGCCGTAACATCAACATTTATTAAATACAGACCTA
The DNA here is from genome assembly GCA_037576815.1 of Pangasius larnaudii. Taxonomy (NCBI): domain Eukaryota; kingdom Metazoa; phylum Chordata; class Actinopteri; order Siluriformes; family Pangasiidae; genus Pangasius; species Pangasius larnaudii. The sequence continues at coordinate 29,797,161 of CM074916.1, forward strand.
CACTAGGAAAAGCGCCATGATTTCCAATTCATTCTGCATCACTGCTGCAGAGTGCGCGCACACACACACACACACACACACACACACTCAGACCCCCCGCACTCAGCATGGCGACTGTCTAAAATGTCGGCACCCTCTTTATTCGAGCGATGCTCCAGCGCCCTCCTGACGTTTCAGAAGTGAAACAGCTCCAGGCAGAAGCACCTGTTTGAGATGCAGCGCAGGATAAAAAAGGCGTATTAAAAGCAAAGCAGCTCAGTGGGAGACGTTTCTTACACATTCTGCTCAGCCTGCAAACCCGTGGCCCTGAGAGATCCAAGCGGCGGATTTATATATTTCCCTTAGATCGCTTCCGATGGTTTTCTGCCGTCATAAATTCTGCACAGCTACACAAATACCACTGTGGGGAATAAGCAAGGTTACTTGATGTAAGGTAGGGCCGAGATTTAGCTGGAGTTTCTGACAGCGCACAAAGAGGAATGAGATGGAGAGCATGGTGGCCGTCCTCCATCTTGTCTCTGCTAATGTAAATCTGAAGCATAAATGCAGCGCAGGAGTCTTTTGTCCACATTTGACACGTCCCAATGGGCAAAGCAACAACTTGCCGGAGTAAATCTTTTCGAAAAAGAGCTGTTAATGCAGTTATAAAAACACTGTCACCCCAACACACATTATTTGTTCAGCTTTTTCTAATATTGTTCCCAAAGTTTACAGGAACTTCCTAAAAGAAGCCGTGAATCATTTTGTGATTCTTTCCGCTGCTGTTCAGTATACTGAAGAACAGCAACTTTACCAGAAATGCCTCATGTAAACACATCCACTATTCTGTATGTAGAATATATTTAGCTTCTTCGCTTTTACAAAAACACATCTGGTTCATTGAGATGTCCAGGAGCCGCTGTGTTGTTTTATTAATCCTACTTTTGTGTTTGGGGTTTTCAAGATCAAACAATTTATTTACGTTATATTTGATAACATCAGTATCCTAGATTACATTGCTGAATGATTTTAATAACCCTACTGTATGTATTCTGTTTGGGGTCTTTGAGATCACACAGCCTTTTTATCGAGTAAAAAAATGCTATTCTGGACAACTTTACATTATTCGTCTGGACAACTTTACACCACTATCCTGGATAATGTTACTTTACTGCCCTGAATAAGTTTATATTAATATCCTGAACAGCTTTACATTACTATCATGGATAACATAATATAACTATCCCAGGTAAATTTTTTACTTTACTACCCCGAATAATTTTTACTATTCTGGATAATGTTACACTCCAATAGTGGATTTTAATGTATATTTACTAGTCTGGACAATGTTGCATTAATCTACTGGATACCTTTACATTATTATGCTGCATAACTTTACATTGCTGTATGATTTTATTAACCCTACTATTTTTATCAGTTACGTTACTGATCTCCTGGACAACGTTACGTTACTGATCTCCTGGACAACGTTACGTTACTGATCTCGTGGACAATGTTACGTTACTGATCTCGTGGACAACGTTACATTACTGATCTCCTGGACAACGTTACGTTACTGATCTCGTGGACAACGTTACGTTACTGATCTCCAGGACAACATTACGTTACTGATCTCCTGGTCAGCGTTATGTTACTTATCTCCTAGTCAGCGTTATGTTACTGATCTCCTGGGCAACGTTACGTTACTGATCTCCTGGACAACATTACGTTACAGATCTCCTGGACAATGTTATGTTACTCATCTCCTAGTCAGCATTATGTTACTGATCTCCTGGACAACGTTATGTTACTCATCTCCTAGTCAGCGTTATGTTACTCATCTCCTAGTCAGCGTTACGTTACTGATCTCCTGGGCAACGTTACGTTACTGATCTCCTGGTCAGCGTTACGTTACTGATCTCCTGGACAATGTTATGTTACTGATCTCCTGGTCAGCGTTACGTTACTGATCTCGTGGACAACGTTATGTTACTCATCTCCTAGTCAGCGTTATGTTACTCATCTCCTAGTCAGCGTTATGTTACTGATCTCCTGGGCAACGTTACGTTACTGATCTCCTGGACAACGTTACGTTACTGATCTCCTGGACAACGTTACGTTACAGATCTCCTGGACAACATTACGTTACTGATCTCCTGGACAACGTTATGTTACTCATCTCCTGGTCAGCGTTACGTTACTGATCTCCTGGACAACGTTA
>CM074916.1:29801195-29811195 GCA_037576815.1 Pangasius larnaudii
CCATCCTAGATAACTTTACATTTCTATCTTGGATAATTTTACATTACCATCCTGGATAACTTTACATTTCTATCTTGGATAATTTTACATTACCATCCTGGATAACTTTACATTTCTATCTTGGATAATTTTACATTACCATCCTGGATAACTTTACATTTCTATCTTGGATAACTTTACATTACCATCCTGGATAACTTTGCATTACTCTCATGAATAAATTTGCATTAATAGCATGAAGAAATTTACATTACTATCATGTATACATTACTACCGTGGATAACTTTACATTACTATTCTGGGCAACTTTATATTTACCTTGGAGATATAAACCTGGAAGAAGAAACAGCATTTTTATTTTATATGTGTTCTTTCACCAGAGACCATATAGAATTCTGGGCGTAGCCTTGACATCATAGATCCTGCTGCATTACCTGAAATCACTCACATGGTTTCTTATGCTGCTTAAAAGGGGGTCACATGGTATGACATACCCATCATACCCATCATATTCATGTCAGATTGAAATTAAAAAAACTTGAAAAAATATAGTTTCTTCATTGAAAACCTAGGAAACTTTGATAAAGCCAGCAATTTTGCATTAGCTTCCTATTAGATAAGCTCACAAGACATGCCTGGGAATAAATAGCTAGCTCCCAGTGCCATATGTATACTGTATAATGTACACAATTAAGGTATTAAATACAGCATGCTTGTTTTACACTGAGTAATAGCATCAGTAGGTCCTTTTATCCTGGTTTAGTGTTGTATGGGTCCAAAATTTGGACCCAGATTGTTGTTAAATAATCACACAGCCATTTTGAGATAAAGGCCTGTTTCTTGAAAGACAAATGATCCTAGTGACGCTGATGCCCATGAATGTACTGCCAAAACAAAAAGTTTAAGCAGAAGAAAAATTTCCTTTGAAATGCTCCTTAATTAGCCATTTTCAATTAGAAGAGAGGAAAAGCAGCCAACGAGTTCCCAGCATGCGAGGACTGTTAGAAAAGCAGCCCAGGCTCCTCATGAAGCTGCTGAGGGACACAAAGCTTCAAGACTACTTTGAAGAATCTAAAGATATAATGTGGACAAATCTGAAATGTCCCAAATGCCCAATTATTCCAAAGTAGTGGATCGGATTTGCACTAGATAACAAGTAATGAAATGTTTTGGCATCTAGTTAAACACTGTGCAGAGTGCATGTCTGAATCATCATCATCATCCTCATCACCATCATCATCCCCCTCATCACCACCACCATCATCATCATCATCATCATCATCATCATCCCCCTCATCACCACCATCCATCATCATCCCCCTCATCACCACCATCATCATCATCATCATCATCATCATCATCCCCCTCATCACCACCCTCCTCATCATCACCACCACCATCATCATCATCCCCCTCATCACCACCATCCATCATCATCCCCCTCATCACCACCCTCCTCATCACCACCATCATCACCACCATCATCACCACCATCATCATCCCCCTCATCACCACCCTCCTCACCACCATCATCATCATCATCATCATCATCATCATCATCCCCCTCATCACCACCATCATCACCACCATCATCATCCCCCTCATCACCACCCTCCTCAATATGTAATTTGGCTGGGGTGCACAAACTTTTAGCACCAGCATACTTGTGGCGAACCCTGAGGAAACCCAGATTGACATGGCGAGAACATAAACAGAAACTCCACACAGACAGAAGGTGGTAAATCTTAAAAAGTTAATAGATATTTACTGATTGCAACAAGTGAATGGTTTAAAAATGGAAAAATGCAGAGTGTCCCAGAAAAATTCCAAGCGTTCCATGATAACTGGTTGTCATTAGATAGAGTTGTTGGAAATTTGTTAACAGAGTGGAATGTTGTACAATTGGATATGGAATCATTTGATATCCTAAAGAATACAATATCCAGAAAATTCCCAATAAGTCTTACTCAGGCCACTTAATTCAATAATTATTATACTTTCCAGAAGATCTGCGAATTGTGTGCTTTAATTGGTTTGTTATTGTATCATTGTTAGCTGTTTACAACAACGTTAATGCTAACGTTAAGCTTTTTCTTACTTTTCTTGATCATTAAGAATCCTGGAGTGTTCAGGAAGCCACTTTGTGTTGAGGTTATGGAGTCTCCCGGACCATATGTGCTTACAAGTGTGTACGTGAAGCCCAGCCACGCCCATATCCATCAGCCAGGGCGTGTAACCTACGACTCTCCCATGAACGTTCTCCTTCTTCAGCGTTGGGGCAAGCAGAGCGACCAGCTGGCGGTTTCACACCTGCGGAAACATTTCAGAGGAAATTCATATGCAGCGTTTATGTAGTGAAGCAAACCTATTTACGCCTCTGTCCGCTGACATTCCCAACCGGCGATTTGTCATTGTTGCTGAAATTATAGCTGATAAATGCCTCGGTAATTCTCAATATTTCTGCTGCCGCTGGTGCATTTGTCATGGTTGAAGTCGGCGGAGGAATAGGGCACAGCTGGGAACTCCTCTCGCCTGGCAGTGAAGTATGAGCCGCGGGTCGAGAGCCTGTCCTCCCCTGCGTCTGACGTGCACGTGTGATGGATGACGACGTCTGCGTAGATCTTCACCTGCAGGGGGGGGGCGAAAAAAAAACGTGAGATAGGATTCATTTCCATAACAATGTGACGAGACGTTCGTTTTTCCAGACAGACAGATTGATTTCTGGTCACAAACATAGACAGTCAGACAGGTAGATTAGATAGATATAGAGACGGAGAGGCAGATGGACAGATGGACAGGTATATAAACAGACAGACAGGTAGCTTAGATCTACAGACAGGTATTTTATCCACAGACAGACAGACAAAAGTCGGATAGGTAGATTAGACAGAGACAGAAAGGCAGATTGGATGAACAAACAGACAGGTAGATTAGAAGGATAGACAGACACAGATTAGATGGAAAGACAGACATGTAGAATAAACAGATAGGCAGATAAAGACAGACAGGTAAATTAGATGAACATACAGAAACAGACTGGCATGAAGGCAGACAGGTAGATTAGAAGGATAGGCAGACAGGTGGATTATATGGACAGATGGGTAGATTAGATGGACAGACAGACAGGAAGGTTATACAGACAGATGACTAGATTATATAGACAGACAAGTAGATTAGATGGATGGACAGAGATAGATTACAGTGACACACAGACAGGTAGATTGGACAGAGAGACAGACAGGTAAATCAGATGAACAGAAACAAATAGATTAGATGGACAGACAGACATGCAGATTAGACAGGTAGACATAGACATAGATTGGAAGAATAGACCGAGGGGTAGATTATATAGATAGACAGACATGTAGATTAGATGGACAGACAGACAGGTAGATTAGATACTTTTGTGTACAACATGTACGTGATTGATGATGATGTCACAGAGTTAATGTTAATTTCCATAAAGATGTGAGGAGGCGTTCACTTTACCTGACTGAGTGTAAAGTACTTCTGTTTTTATTTGCTATAAATTGTTTAAATGGCGTTCTTCACTACCATTCCCACAGTCAGTGTGTTGTCAAAGACTCACAGCAGTGTGCATGATGACGCACAACACACACAGCGTCAGAACAATGAAGTGAGCAGCGTGAGGAACAGGAGGAACAGATCGTTTTACCAGACAGCTCGTTTTCCTGAATGACTGTGTCACGAGCGTTTATAGCGTTTTGTACCCCGACGTGGTTGCATCTGCTGATCACGTCCCCGAGCTCCTGTTCTGTCCCAGATCTGGAGCACAGACGCTAGCTGACAGGACTGGGTGCTTTGGAAACCACAATCTGCTTGCTGGGAGGAGAAATCTGGTGGAGGAAAGCAATTATGTCTGTCAGGATGAGGGGCTAAAAATGTCCAGATGACAATTAACAAATGATTTGCTGGAATGAAACTCACCACCATTCTCAAAAGCTAATAAACACTGAGCAGCCATACTCCTGGTTTTATGGCTAGTTTAGGCTAATTGTGTCCAGATTAGAAACGCCTATGGTTAAACTGTAGCACTTTCGATGTATTTATTTATTTTTTTGATTCAGCAGTCATACCAAAGAAGAAAGAAAAATTCACCCAGCAGAAAAACCAGTTCACTGAAGGGGAAAGGACATGAAAAACACATTTGCTTCTGGTACTACGTCAGTCTTGTGAGCCATTAGAAAACAAAAAGAAGGAACTGTGGACTGTGATCGCACCTGAGCAGGGCTGCCAGGGTCACGGTATTTATGCCAGATTGGACTGGATTTGGAACAAAGTCACAGGTGGAGGAATGGTGGCAAATAATAAAATACTCAGAATTAATAATAAATTTAACCAATAAACTTCCACAAACACAGGCTATAGAAAACTAAAGAAAGGTTCTAGGGGTTACACAGATATATTAGACAGACAAACAAAGACAGACAGACAAATTAGATGGACAGGCACACAGGTAGATTAGACAAGTAGGCAAACAAAGACAGACAGGTAGATTAGACAGACAGACACACACATTAGATTGAAAGACAGACCCTTAGATGGACAGGTATATTAGATGGATAGACATGTAGATTAGACAGACAGGTATATTAGATGGACAGACTGACATTACATGGGCAGACAGAAGGACAGGTAGATTTTTTTATACATGTTCTTGATATAGGGGTGCCAATAATTGTGACATTGGTTTTCCTAAGTTAGATTTCTCTCATATTTTCAGTGACATAAAGCTAATTAAAGACATCTTTCCAAATTCATTTTTATCCATCTTAACTAAGGGTTACAGTAAGATACTGAGGGAGTATAACATGCTAATGAGCTACTGAATGAAACAACGTTAAGCTCCGCCTCCTAAAGTTTAAGGCTAATATAGATGTGTCGATGTACAGTAGAGTATCACAGATATTTTGAGAAATTGTTTCTTTAAAAATGAGATTACGGAGTTTAACGATATCATTTGAAGTATACATATGATGATTTTGGGGTGTTATAGACTCCCATTGTTCATTAGCATCTCAGCTCCAGTGCACAAATCTAAAGCAAACTTCAGACAGTGTACATGTTTTGGGGTTGAGGCTGAACTGTAGCTGTATGATTGCAGCATTTTTTTATTCCTCTGAAAACTCTGACACCAGACGGAGAGCCTTTCTCACCTCTCTGTTCTGGAGAAGTAGCAAGGGGTCCAAGCACCAATGAGCCATGGCCTCCCACAGAGGAGCAGCAGGGTCGCCTCGAATCCAGATCTTCTGCATTGTACTTCTTGTGTGTGTGTGTGTGTGTGTGTGTGTGCGCACACGTCATCTCTGGCCTGCTCCTGTACTGACACCACCATCTGTTGCAGAGTTGCTGAAATCTGAAATGGCTGCCGGATAGCTCACTTTCTAAATTTAGTCCCCATTAAAAACTCATCTCCATCAGTTCTCTCTCTCTCTCACACACACGCTGGTGTGTGTGTGTGTGTGTGTGTCACACCCCACATGCAAACTGGCTCTTTACTATCAGATCCAAAGTAAACATTCAGCCTAAAATTATGCTGATGGGATTGATGGATGGACGAACAGACAAACAAGAAGAGAAAAAAGGTGGATGGACAGACAGGCAGAAAGGTGGATATGATGGGCAGATAATAAATGAGGTTAAATGGACCGACAGGTAGACAGAAAGGTAGATCAGATGGACAGACAGCCAGGTAGAGAGACAGAAAAGTAGAATGAAAAGCACAGAAAGGTAGATTTGTTGGACTGACAGATAGATTAGACAAACAATGACAGAAAATACAGACAGACTGACAGACATGTAAATGAGAAGGACAGACAGGTAGATAAACAGATGTGCAGATTAGATGAACAGACACACAGGGCACCAGACAAGCAGATTAGACTGGCAGACACAGACAGGTAGATTAGACACAAATGCATAGACAAAGAGAAGGACAGGCAGATTACACAGAAACAGACAAAATTCAGAGAGATGTGCAAAAAACACTGACTGAGACTGAAAGTTACACAGATAGACATGCACAGACTGGTAGATTAGACAGATTAGACAGGCAGGAAGATTAGATAGGGAGACAGAAAATGCAGACCAAGACAGAATGAGACAAGCCAAATTACACACAGACTAGTAGATTAGACAGACAAGCAGGAAGATTAGACAAAGACAGGCAAATTAGACAGAAAATGCAGACAGACAGGCAGGTAGATTAGACAGGCTGAGACAGGCAAAAAAAACACACAGACTAGATTAGACAGAGAGACAGGCAGGCAGATTAGACATACAGTTGGGTATATTAGACAGAGATGAGCAAAAATGCAGACAAACAGATAGATAGATTAGACTGATAAGTAGTTTATACAAAGACACAAAAATAGACCGAGACAGAGGAAGATTAGACAGACAGAAGCAGACAGATAGATTAGAATCTATCTGTCCATCGCTGTCCATATAAATAAAAAATGAATACGTAAGCTGTAAGAGTCAAGTTGTAAAAAAAAAAAATGTAATGAAATACTTACGATATCTACAACACTCTCCGAAAAATGTATTGTGACACAACACAGTATCGCAGTATCGATATCGTCCAACCCCGACCTCACCACAGCCCCTCCCCCAACTGTGTGTGTGTGTGTGTGTGTGTGTGTGTGTGTGTGTGTGTGTGTGTGTGTGTGAGACAAAATCAAACACACAATGAGATCCACAGTACTGATAATATGTAAAATGTTTTATTTATTTTCATTACGTTACATGAATGAAACACAGTTAATGGCTGTAGTATGGACTCGGAGAGAGTGATGAACCTGTCGTGAGGACGCGGAGGAGGAGGAGGAGGAGGAGGAGATTCTTCACCTGGGAGCTGAAAGCACAAGCGAGAGGGCATGGAGCTCAAAACAACGAGGAACTTCAATCACCGTAGCTAAATCATTCCATTATATAAGAATAACAGTGTTTACAGTCAGGCTGTGAAAGGATATGCAGGATTAAGGATACACACACTGTGCTGCAGAGCCGTGACTGACGTGTCTTAACGTGACTTCAACATCTTCAACAAGGACAAACACGGATTTAACTCTCGGTTTATAAAACCACAACACTTCCACACAATAACGTTCAACTAATAACTTTAATTAAAAAAAGGTAAAATTACTGGTCATGTGATCAAAAGATTCTGATCACACCAAATCCACAACTTTTTGTAGTCACATGGAGAGAAAGTTTCCAGAACTTCCAGAAGTTTCTATCTTACAATCTCTACAGATGTCGAGTTAGCCCCACCCCCTTTAAGCTCTCTCTATTTGGTCCCGCCCACTTAACACTGCAGCTGTCTCCTTGGCCACACCCCTCATCTTTCTGCAGACGTTCACTTGGCAACACCCACTCAGCTCTGTAGCTTTCCACTTGGCCACGCCCACACACACCTCTCTTTAGGTGTCCACTTGGTCCCACCCCTTAACTTTCTGTAGGTGTCCTCTTAGCCCCGCCCCTCCAACTGTCTGCAGATGCCTACATGGCCCCACCCCTCCAGTCAGCACTGTAGCTGACCCCTTCTCATCTCTCTATAGATACCCAATTGGCTCTGTCCCTTGGCTCCACCCACTTATCTCTCGGCAGCCACCCACCTGACCCCGCCCCTTAACTCTCCGTAGGTCTCCACTTGGCTCCACCCACTCATCTCTCGGCAGCCACCCACCTGACCCCGCCCCATAACTCTCCGTAGGTCTCCACTTGGCTCCACCCACCTGACCCCGCCCCTTAACTCTCTGTAGGTCTCCACTTGACCCCATGCCTGAGGTCACTGCAGCCATCCACTTGGCCACGCCCCTCAGCTTTCTGTAGCCATCCACTTTCCTCAGCCCCTCTCAATTTCAGTAGGCATCCACTTGACCCCGCCCCTTAATTCTCTGTAGACGTCTACTTAACCTCACCTCTCATCTCTCTCTAACTGTCCAACTGGCCACGCCCATCAAGCGCTCTACACCATTCACTTGGCCCCGCCCCCAGTTATACTTGTGCACCTACACATTTTTACTATTAGCATTACATTTTTTTATTACTGTTATTACTTACCCACTCATTTTTTTTTGCTTCCAGTCTTCGGATCTACCGCATCTTGTTTAGGTTTCGCAGATCGAGCAAATTGCTGGAGTGTTTAAAGTTAAGTCTAAAACACAGAGCATGAACTCATCCTTTTGCTTAAAGAGCAAAACCTTACTGATTAAAATTCACTCCACACGAAGACACAATTGACATTCAAACCCCGCACTCGTTCCTTTAAAACACACAGACGGCACCAGGCTTCAGAAAAATCACACGGCACTGATCGACTGACATTTTCATCGCACGGAGAAGTGGAAGTGAGCGACGTGACGTGAAGCGAGCGAGTGAAGGATACAACCACTAGGGGCTTGTCGTGTAGGACGAATCCGTTCGTGTCCCTCAAGGCCTTCTCTGCACTTTTCTCACTGGGGAGCCCGATGAAGGCCTGACCTTTCATTCTTCCCTCCTTCATTAAAACAATATCAAACCTACACACACACACACACACACACACACACACACACACACACAGTGTACAGTGCAGCATTCATACATCAAAGTCTCACTTTCAAGAGCTGTGTTTATTAAAAGTAATACAATATTTTACTCAATTAATCTGTTATTTAAATACTACAAAATTGTGAGAAATCTATATCTCTCACCACTAGCTACACATACTACAATAAATACAAGCTGTCTGTGGTAGTGAGCAGGTTTAGTCAAGCTGTCTGTCTGTGGTAGTGAGCGGGTTTAGTCAAGCTGTCTGTGGTAGTGAGCAGGTTTAGTCAAGCTGTCTGTGGTAGTGAGCGGGTTTAGTCAAGCTGTCTGTCTGTGGTGGTGAGTGGGATTAGTCAAGCTGTCTGTGGTGGTGAGTGGGATTAGTCAAGCTGTCTGTGGTAGCAAGTGGGATTAGTCAAGATGTCTGTCTGTGGTGGTGAGTGGGATTAGTCAAACTGTCTGCCTGTGGTAGTGGGTGGGATTAGTCGAGCTGTCTGTGGTATCAAGTGGGATTAGTCGAGCTGTCTGTGGTATCAAGTGGGATTAGTCGAGCTGTCTGTGGTAGCAAGTGGGATTAGTCGAGCTGTCTGTGGTAGCAAGTGGGATTAGTCAAGACTTTGTGCAGGAACTGGTTTGACCAAGATTAGAAAACAGTCACATGCACATCTCTATTGCAAAGTCTTTAGCTTGAGTCAATGGTAACATGAACATAAAATCTTATTTACAGCCATAAAGTTATCAGTAACTTTGTAAGAAACAAATCTTATGTAGCAGAACCTTTACGTACTCTAGCTGAAGAGTATTGTAGGTCTGTAGGATTATAGCTATAGCACAGAGTAATAGAGGCACTCACCTGTTTCTCTCGTCCTCTGATGACGTATCGATGTACCTGCTGTAGATATATTTCAGGTCCTGAGGAAAAGAGAAAAACACCCCAATGCTGTATTATTGATCATCAGATCATCACAAGGTGCTGCGTTTGGTAGCAAGTACCAAGAAAAATCCCCAAAGACTAAACTCCTCTGTCCTGAAGATGTCGGAAAACTTAACGTTACAGCTTTTCCTCTGACTGTTACAAAGCGCTGACACTGGAGACTCCTTCCGTAAAAACATCTCCTTACAGAAAACTTCACCATATCAGAGATTATATATATATATATTTTTTAATCTGTTTGTGTGGAGCGCATTAATATAAACCTGTGATTTAGAAAATTAATCAACTCCTTCTGATCAATCAGAGTCCAGAATTTAACAGCGCTGTGGTATAAACGTATAGCATTTGGTACTCTACTCACTTTTTCTTCCACTTGTTTGGCGATGTTCTTCACATAAAGCCTGCACGTCGGTTCTCCGGGTTCGTAGTTCTTAAACACGGACATCCTCTTCATGTCTGTCGCACACATAATTACACAACTTCCAACACAGGACAGCAAATGTGTGTGAA
>CM074916.1:29840902-29850931 GCA_037576815.1 Pangasius larnaudii
AAATGTTACATAAACATCTCCTTATAGAGAATTTCTCCATATCCACATCAACAGTGTTTATTGATCGGTTTATGTGGAGCCTGTGAATGAGCTGTTGCTATAGAAACGATGAAACGATGACGTGTATATATTGTAAAACTGTGATGTGCAGCTGCGCTACTGTCAGAGCTGCTGTCCTAGAAAACTAATCAACACCTTCTGACCAATCACAATCCAGAATTCAACACCTCATTAATGTACATCTATGGAATCTAGACACCGACTAGGCCTGTAGTGATAAACTCTGTGTGTGATGGAGAACTTGACATTATTTTGGTGGAGGAAAATTTAAAATCGGATGAGAGTAACACAACGCGAGCTAACAACTCAGCCACAGCAGCTAGACTGTGTGTAATTACAGAAATGTTGCGGTGTGCAATCTGAGAGCTGGCGTCGCTGCGTTTAAACCCTCATGGCTGCAGAACCCGACTATCAGTGTGCGAGATTCGGTTTTATTTTAGTATCTGGTGGAGGAGAGGTGTATCATTAGCTTGGAGGCGTTTGCACCCTTCCATCATCCTCCATGAGCGCGGGCGGTGCGGCAAGGCGCATCCCAACAACATGCACGTTTCCTTCCCCTCCTTCTGCACTGTCATTGTCTAAATTGCTGGCGTTCAATAGATGCTTGTTTAGCTCCCGAATATGAGCTGCTACGTCGTTTCCCAGACGCTGGACAGAAGATTTACTGCTGGACGGAGTGAACGATCGGTTATTACGACTCGGACTGAAGCTGCTGTCTCGTTTTTAAAGCTCCTGAGCTGAACAGGACGTTCATTTCCAACCTGTCAGCTGCGAAGTGATTCGTTTCCACCGCAATCTTTCTGCCTGAGCTTTTCACTGCATTCCTGCAGAACAAACCCACTCACACGGAGAGAAGGAGACGGATCCGGACATGCACTCCATCCGTCGCGCGTTCAGTCTATCCACTGCTTCGTGTTAAATAACCCTTAAGCCTCTTTAAAGCTCCGTTTCCTGAATCTGAATCATTTGATGACGCTCAGAGCCATTTTATACGTTTTTTTATATATATGTATATATATATGATATGTTCTAAAGAACTTCCTTTATACACACCTTTCTCATGTGATTATATGAGTAATATGTCATACTGTATGTAAAGCAAGTAGGAAAAAATCACATGAAAATAAATGAATCACGTCGGGGGAAAAAGTCACACATGGATGAATGTGCGATTAGGTGAATAATACGCAGTCACGTGTGGAAGGTGCATTTCAACATGTCATGCGTGTGACATCATGTGATCACGTGTTAAAATGAATTAATCAAACCTCCTGCGAAAAAGAATGGATCATTTTTTTTTTAAAAAATCAGCCGTCAAAATAAATCGTTTTTAAAAAAATCCAGTGTAAAAAAATGTATTTTTTTAAATCACACGTGAAAATAAATGAAAATTTGCTTTAAAAAAAAAATCACGTGAAAATAAATGAATCATTTGAAGAAAATAAATCGTGTGAAAATGAATGAATACTTTTAAAAAAAAAAAAATCACACCTGAAAATAAATGAAAATAAATTAAATACGACACGAAAACAGCTGAATTGGATTTAAAAATAAAATAGTTGAATCATCTTAAAAAAAAATCATATGTGGAAATAAAGGTGGAAATAAAAGAATCATATGAAACTGAAATATGAATACAAGCAATAACCCATTTTTTTAAAATTTCAAATCATGTGACCTTTCTGTAAGTGTTAGTATAAACTGATTAAACCGTAATAAACCAAATAACCACAACTGTAACCTTAATAAACAAACAAACAAACAAACAAACAAACAAGTAAATAAACAGTAAATTAAACCACAGTGACCCTGATCGCTCCTGCCATACACACGTCTGTGTTAGACTTTACTTTTTCTGGAAAAAAAAAGCCTGATGTTTATAAATGTGAGACGAGAACATTGCCACTTCACCAGCAGTGGAAACTAAATTACAGTATCACGTTACAGTACCATGTTCTGCGTGCAGGACGGAAATGTTAAAAATGTTCTTATTATTTTACACGATAGATTTAAATCAGGATTATATTCTAGTTCTGCGTAAAAACTCAAAAACTGCGACACAATAAATAAATAAATAGATAAAAACCTGGATAATTATCGGGACTCGCAAGTATAAACATATATACTTATATATGAATACATAAACATATATTCAGTCTTTACTGGAATAAGCAATAATTACATATAATTTTATAATATATCATTTTTATGTAAGAAATAAAACACCGTGTGTGGTGCTGTTACAGGAAAATAATCAATGACAGGGTGGTGCGATGAGGCGGAGTCACTGATACCACCCCGAAGTTGATTGTTTTCCTGTAACAGCGCGTCTCGGAGGTGCTTTATTCCTCTTATACCGCAGGAATAAAGTAATACTGTATGTAATGGACGTGTTTATAGTTACATTTATACATTTATAGTATAAAATCCTTGTCGTGTTTGCGACCCAAGCGTAAACTCTGGGTAAAGAATAAACTGTCCGTAAAGTTCCAGCTTCACCTCTGACTGTTACGAGGCGCTGACACTGGAGACTCCTTCCGTAAATGTTGCATAAACACATTTTACATCATTAAGAAGGAACCCGTAGATTGTGGCTTGTGCTTTTTTATATCTGGGGATTTCAAGGAGACTTTATACACTCACGTAATTTGACGCAGCTCAGAATGCGAAGCAAGTTTAATAAATAAATAATAAAATAATAAAATAATAAATAAAAATCCCACAGTGCAGCTGTAATGACCTGAATGACCTGAGGTGACCCCGTTATACCCGTCACTGCAGGTTTGTTTAATCACGGCTCATGTCGTTTCAGGATCGTGGGCCACAGGAAGTCGTCCTGGCAAGAGTTTCCTCCCACTTCCTGCTGGACGTGTTTCAATCCAGGCCGCTTTTAAACTTAGCAGGACAAATTCCATCCTGAAAAAAATAAAATGTATGTTGAATAAATATACAGCGACCCGCGCTACATACCCGTGGTTCAACAACACAGGATTGTTCCTCAGACATTATATATATATATATAACATTTCTAACATGTTTTTATGTCATGTTCTTATTTTCTTCCTTCGTATTCTGTAATAGTTCAGATTTATTCTACATTTTAATTGATTCTTCACTGTGCAAACATGACATGAGTGTAGTAAAGCAAAGATAATATAATAATGGCTCTGAATCATAAAAAAAATATATATTTTTTTAACATTTAAAGTAGCAATATTTTAAAATGATCATCAACAGTGCATTAGAGATTAACCCCAAGACGCTGCGTCTCCTGTGAGGATGATATCAATGTGGGGATAGAATCTCATCAACATCTGATTTAAATATGATATGGTAGTAATATCTGCATTACAACATGGTTTATTGACTTTTATCGATATCTTAGAACAGCTTCTTTTTCAGTGATGGATCAGGTCATGTGACCAGTTATTACGCCACCCACATGACAGTGCTGCTGAGTGCGGAAGCCATTTTGTTCGATTAAACCCAGCTGCGGAACACGACTCTGAATACCAGGAACTTTCCCTGCTGAAATATCGTAAACATGACATAAAAATCCCAGCAGCCTGATGCTACTTCGGTTATAATCTGACTGAAGAATGTATATTTATATTTAGGAACAGGATTGATATGATGTTAGCTAAAATGTTCTCCACTTATTATTATGGATTAGCACTAAAAGACTAAAAGGGCTAACGAGCGAGCACGTCCTCATGACTCGGTGTCTTGTGAGTGACACTGGAGACTCCTTCCATAAATGTTACAGAAAACCTCACCATATCAACGATTTCACAATCTATAGATTCCGTCTTGTGCTATTAATCGACGTGATACTTTTCATTTCTTAATTTTATATCCTGGGATATAATTTAACGAGACTTTATACACTCGATGAATTTGATAGCGATCAGAACGTAACACGAATTTAACCAAATCTTGGAAACAATCCCACAATGCACCTTGTCTCACTCAGGTGTTTGTTAATAAACACACTCATGCTGTGAGAAAATGTTCTTCCTGATATACGATACAGTTTTTCATTAATGATGAAATAAGAATTACAGGAATTACACTGTAAAAAACTGTTGTGTTTGTATTGACTTAATTCACACTAACTAGCTTTAAAAAAACTCGTAGGATTTTATAGCTTTAGGAAATTGATGCTAATCACTTTGAGGTTTCGTGCTAATTAGGTCAACACGATGAAAAACAGCAGCCGTCTTTCTGCACTGATGTGAATTTACTTCCCGAATTCACTCGGAAGTGAAACGGCAGACATCGTCTGTGGAGGTTTTTCGCACTTCACGACTAATAACAGATCATTTTGTAATTAAAAATCAGCTAACTTGATTTCTTTTTTTCTTTTTTTGCACTTTAGTGTGTTAAATCATGACCTCGGCACATTTTTTCATACTTCATATGAAACAGTTTCTCACATTTTCTTTAGTGGGAGAAAAATCCCCCTGAATAAACAGAGGACACACACAGACACACACACACACACACACACACACACACACAGAGGAGCCTCTGTGAACAGGAATGCTTACTTTACACACTTTTCACCTCCACGCTGAGGTTTTCTATCGGAGCGAGTGGAGAGACGGGAGCTGCTCGTTTATTATAAACCACTGAGGATACATAAGAAGAACAGAGCGCTGGGAATGTCCTGGGAATGATCTGGGAATGTGTCACTTTGAGTTGAGGACCTTCATCAGATCTTCAGGACTATCTGGTGAACATTTAACCCTGAGAATAAACAAAACTCTTCTTGTGTGTGTGTGTATGTGTGTGTGTGTGTGTGTGTGTGTGTGTGCAGGTGGGTGTGGATGGAAAACAGGGAAGCTGTGGTCAGATGGGTGGCTCAGGATTGCTTCTGGACTTGGAATTTTCCTTGTGATAATAAAGCGTATATGTACAGAGACATACAGAGAACCGAGAGAGAAGTGGAATTGTTTAGATTATAAATAAATCTGAAGTGAATCAGAAGTAAACACTGAGTTACGAGTGTGTTAGTGTATACATTCTGCAAATCACAGGCTTATATTAATGCGCTCGCTCTAATACGTTACCGTTTCTATGGTAACAGCTCATTCAGAGGGAAGCTCTTTTTTCTTGAAGGTTTTCTTGAAGTAAGGAGACGTTGATTTAACATTTATGGAAGGAGTCTCCAGTGTCAGGGGTTGAAGACAGAGGAGGTTATGCTTTGTGGTTTCTCCATAACGAAAAGGAAAAGCTGCGTTTTCTTTATTTTTGTCTTATTAACTTCCCGGGAGAGAAAAAAGAGATGGAGGAATGACGTTTATAGCTGCTATAACGTAACTGAGAACAGGAACTAACTCTTTTCCCGAAACATTAAATGTAACTATAAACGGATAAAATCTATGACATGTCATTCTTCAATTTAAAAAAAAAAAAATTAATTGTTGGCCAATTGCTGTGGTGTAAGAGGAAAAAAAAAACACGTTGGGGTGTGGAGTTAGAGGAAAATAATGAAGTTTCACACCACCCTGTCGCTGATTATTTTCCTAAATAAGCATGACACGCAGTGTTTTATTGCTTACACAGGAGTAGATGTACACTGTGTCTAAAGAGGGATGATACAGATTAAAACTAATATCATCATGACTGATTTATTATCATATTAAAGATCATAATATCATATTTAAGATTATAGATGAGTGTGTGTGTGTGTGTGTGTGTGTGTGTGTGTGTGTGTGTGTGTGTGTGTGTGTGTGTAGTGTATGTAGATTATAAACACCTACATAGAGTGATCAAAACCTTCACACTGAATAATCACTAAATAAAATCCTCAAAATCCTCAAACTTCCCTGTTGAAAATGAAAACAAAGGGAAATCTCACTTTCTGTTTTCTCTTCAGGTCACCGGTGTAGGTTGATAAGTAATGGCCCCCCACGCTGGGAGGAATAATGTGTCTTTCTGTTTGTGTTTTTTTGTTTTTCTAGCTCCTCGAGGAGGTTAAACAGGGCTCAGGAGGTAAGACAAATACAGCCTGCTCCACATGGGGAAGGACGGGTGGTCTCGCTGAGTTTTATTTTTATTTAAATAAACCCTGAGCAGACGGACAGATGTTATTTAGGAAAACATCACTGCGTAAAAGCTGAGACTCGACTGAAGCGTCTTCATCATCCTCATGGGAGAAGTGAGGAATACAGGAAGCGTCTGACCCGTCTTTATCCCGGGTTAGAAACGGATCTCGCGTTGACTCGGGAGTTTATAGAAATACAGGTGTCATGGTAACAGTTGCTGGGGAAATTGTAACACTTAACAACCAGACGGACGACAGACTGGGAGAGTTTGTGAACGATATTAATGAAGCTGATGTTTCCGGATAAAGATGAAAAGAGTTCGAATTCGAACGATGCCACAGCCATCCAGCGCAAGATTGTCTGTGCTCTTTAGGGGGAGGGGCATACTCTCTCTCCCCTGTCAATCACAGCAACACTAGCCAATCACAGGCGTCTATGAGCGCATGTATGTGGAAGAAGGAAGATAGCGCTTTTCTCCGAGTGTGTAACGCTGCAGCATGAGTCCAGTTATAAACCTTTTACAAATCATCCAGCATTGCTTTTCATAGAACGGTTCATGGACATCTTATGAATTTTGTAATGAACCTTTTAATATGTAAAATTACCTACGAATACATTGATCACCTGTCATAATGCATTCATAAGGCATTATTCACGTTGTTATAATTATTTATGAAGGTTGTTGCAGGTTATAGCAGTGTTTATAATGCATTATAGTCATTGTTTATAACACATTATATCAATACTAAAGAAATTCAGCCCAAGTTTTTAGAACCGCTTGGTTTCGGTGTTATAATGCATTATGAGTGCTACTTATAATTCATCATGTTAACAATTCCTAATTCATAATAACTATGTGACAAAAGTAATTATAACAATGTGTATAATACTTTATTAATGTTTTATAAAATGATATGAATATGTTTATAGTATATTATACAGATGACCTTCATAGAAAGTGTTAGCAAAAACCTTCTAGCTGCATTTATAACAGTGTTATGAAGCGGTACGCATGCTCTTTATAACTATTTCAATTAAAGTATTTAAAATGTATATTTGTAGAAAAAAATCTAAAAAATTATAATAAAAAACATTTAGAATAAAAGTTAATAAAATGTGTACGAACGTGCTGTTAGAAAAAGTCTAACTGCATGTGTAACTCTGTTATAAATAAAATTAAAATAAAAAAATTCAAGATAAAGGTCTGAAATTTATATTTGTAGAAAAAATAATATTAAAAGATGCACAAAATGCTTATGTATGTGTTGAATTTAAAAAAAAAAACTTCTAACTGTATAATATGTATAACACTGTTACAGAATTTGTATAAATAATAAAAAAATGATTTAAAAAATGAGATCCATGGAATGCTCGTGGATGTGCTATTTGAAAAAAAAAAAGTATATCCATAAAATCCATAAAATGTTTCTCACTAACTACATAACACCTCTAATGTCACTTACTTCATATAGAAAGGGTTCACATAGCGCTTATGAATGTGTTATAAAGGCTTATAAAGTTGCTAGTCTTCTAATGAAGTGTTAATGATAATGAAGTGTTTTAGAGGCAGATTTGTCCTGATATGTTTCACAGCTGATGCCTGGTCTCAGTTTGGACCTGCTGAGGTCTTCATTCAGACTAAACACACACACACACACACACACACACACACACACACACACCTGATGACCTCAGCTCTCACTGCCTCGTCACCGTCAGTGACACAGGGACGCTGTGAAAACGTAGCCGGGCCACCCACAATCCCACAATCCCACAGTTCCACAATCCCAGAATCCTCCTGGGTGTTGAGAGAGAGAGAGAGAGAGAGAGAGAGAGAGAGAGAGAGAGGAGTGTTTCCTCTCACCTCCCGCCATCTCCAGCAGCCATATGGCATCGTTTGACTCGACGTCGTCGCCTGACTCATCGCCTTTTTATAGTCTGTCGAGCTTCTGCAGCCTCTCAGACAACTGGTCACTGCATTGGTCTGCAATGGGAACACACACACACACACACACACACACACACACACACACACACACACACACACACGCAGAACCTGCCTCAAGCATTGAGAGGAGTGTGTGAGAGGCAGATTTCACCTCCATAACTAACACACACACACATTGTTTGATTGTTTTCCTATAACAGCATGTCCTGAAGTGTTTTATTCCTCTTACACCAATTATACGATATACGAATATGTCATACTTTTTTATCCGTTTATAGATACATTTTAATGTAACAACTTAGTTCCTGTTCTCACTTATGTTATAGCAGCTATAAACAGTCTTTCCCTCACCAGCCTCTCCTTTTTCTCTCTCTCTTAAAGTTACTAAGACAAAAAAAAAAAACATAGCATGTCATGTTGCCTCTGTCCTGAAGAGACAGCTTTACCTCTGACACTGGAGACTCCTTCCATACAGTTTTAAATAAACATTTCCTTACATATCGACGCCTACATACGTGTGGAGCATCACGCTGTACACGTCCCTGTGAATGAGCTGTTGCTATGGAAACGATGTAGGTATTAGAACGTGCACATTAACGCGAACCCGATGGACGTGCTTTGTTTTAATTCTCAGTTTTGCGAGGATTAAAGCCTCTGTGCCTCCGCTAATCGATCACGAGCACAGGATTCAGCTCTAACACATCATAAAGCGTCTCAAATCACGTACGATGATCTAATACGGCAAAGCATTTACGACGTAGTAATGTAGAACAGATTTTTCAGTGGGTTCCTACATCGCAGATTGGATCAGTTCAAACACCAAGCTTTACCTCTCTAATTTATCCAACATGGTGCTTTTCATTTTGATGCCTCTGGCCTATAAGCTCCGCCCCTTCTGCTCTGGTTATAGATCTGATTTATTTTCATAGAGCACTCTTGTTCACGTTTCATGGTGTGAACACACTACACACTCGTTTTATCCTCCTGTAAGGCGATGAGCTGCTGATGATTGTCTGAGAGCAAAAAAAAAGATAAAACACACACACACACACACACACACACACACACAGATCTACTGAGATATTCAAGGATAAATTCAGGTTTAAATAAAAGAACCACACGGGAAAAAATGAACCCATTGTCTGTAAGAAAAATGCTCCTTTTTTATATAACAGCTGCCACAGATTGTGTGTGTGTGTGTGTGTGTGTTGTTTTATTTTGTCCTTTCTTATATGTATATTTGCTTAAATAAAGTTAGCAACACACACTCTTGTGCTACGCTACATGCACATTATAATCCCAGGCCAGTTTCCAGGAAACGGAACCAACATGGTAGACCACAGTCCAAATAAAAGGCTCGCAGTGTCCAAATGGATCGGACGCAGGGACTGAGACAGTCCTTCTTCTGTCTGAAAACATTCTGCAATGTACTATGCCCTCATCTCTCTCTCTCTCTCTCTCTCTCTCTCTCTCTCTCTCTCTCTCTCTCTCTCTCAGCTATCGTTCTCAACAAGCCCTGTGGTGTGAGGCCAGCCCTTTGGGTGGTGTGTGTTCCTGAACTCCAGGCACAGAATGAGGCCTTTATACAGCTCCAAGGTGTGTGTGTGTGTGTGTGTGTGTGTGTGTGTGTGTGTGTGTGTGTGTTCAGGAACTGGCAGGCAGGAGTGACTGGCTGTGTAGCGTATGCCTGTGAGAAGTAAAGCTGCTCCTATATCACAGCAGGTCAAAAAAAACACGAAAAGAGTCAAGAAAAAAACAGCTGTGGATAGATAGACAGACAGATAGACAGATAGATAGATAGATAGATAGATAGATAGATAGATAGATAGATAGAGTGAGTGAGTGAGTGAGTGAGTGAGACAGGAAAGAGAGATAGACAGAGAGAGAGACAGACAGATAGACATTTAGATAGATAGATAGATAGATAGATAGATAGATAGATAGATAGATAGATAGATAGATAGATAGATA
>CM074916.1:29879810-29891645 GCA_037576815.1 Pangasius larnaudii
TATAAATCTTTGACAGCTATAACACACACAGCACCATCCCCAAGCTTGCTCACAGGACACGCTGTTAACCCTTGTTTCATGTCTCATGTTAGCTAGGTGAAGTTAGCCATGAATACATTTATGAAGGCCCTTTCAGAAATTCTGTCAAGTTAGCCGGTATTAGCTATTGTTGTTTGGATTACAAACATTTAAAAATTTGACTAAGGAATCTTCTTATAAATCCTCTCAGGTTAGCTCCTGCTGGTTAGCTAGTGTTAGCAGTGATGATTAAGAACAATTTATAAATATGATTTAGGAATCCTCTCATAAATCCTGTCAGGTTAGCTAATGTCAGCTAGCTAGTGTGATAAGTGCAGAATATGAATATTTAGGAATATGGTTCAGGAATCCTTTCAAAGATCCTTTCAGGTTATTTAAATTTATCTGGCTAGCTGACATTAGCAGTAAAAATTATTTGTGAATGGATTCATAAATCCTGTCAGATTAGTTAAATTTAGCTAGCCAACATTAGCAGTGCAGATTATAAACATTTTTGAATATGATCCTTTTTTAAAATCCAGTTAGCTAACTAGCTCGGGTTATGAGTGCAGATTCTAAACATTTGTTAATGTAACTTCGGAATCCTCTCATAAATTTGGCAGGGTAGCTCATGTTAGCTAGTTAGCATTAGAAGTGCAGATTATGATGATGTATGCATGAATATTATTTAGGAAAGATTCGTCAGGTTAGCCAATGTTAGCAAGTTAGCTAACAAAATCTGTGGAAATATGTCTGCATATGTGAATGCCATTAATTTCTTTACTTAAGTGGCTTTATGCATCTGCTGTGTATTGTGTGTGTGTATGTGTGTGTGTGTGTGTGTGTGTATGAGATACCTGGTTATCACTGGAGTTGCTGCAGGTGTTCCTCTGTCCTGATGGGACATGTTTAATTTCAGCCCCTATAAACTGTAGAGCAGTAATTTACTGGGTCTCGTTTTCCGTGTGCGTCTGACAGAAATGTGTAATACTGCTCGTCTGTATGCTTATCAAATATGATTTACGGTGTTGTGGACTGTCATCTTGTCACCGCAGTATCTTTATGGGATTCCTTCCTATTACAGAGTTTATATTGTGTGGTATTAAATATAAGGAATTAAACATCCGTCTCTCTGCCTCTGTCTCTCGCAGGGCGATATCCAGCAGCTGCTGATCGTCGCTGACCCTAAAGCGGCGCATGATTACTGTGAACACTACATGCCCGACTGTGACACGCCTCATAAGGACACGCTGCAGGCTCAGGAACCGGAAGAAGAGGTCAGTATGGACATAGCCTCATGACCTTCAGGAACCTGGACTAATGAAAGATTACAAATAAAATGAGCAGCATTACCTCACAGGGGTGTGCTAATATACTGATATTTTCATCATGATAAGAAAATCTTCAATTATTATATCTGTTTTCTCTGAATGTTACTTTTTTAAAAATTGACCTTGACTTAAAAATCTTGGAAAAATGACAACATTTGTCCTGGAAATTTCTTCTTTTAACGATATAATTAATTATGCTTATACCACAGCCACAGAAAATTTCTAATTGGCTGACAGGTATGCGTTAAACATCCACTCACAGATCTAACTCAACGCTCGTCATATTGGGTAACCATGGTAACGATCATAACGTAGCTGTTGTGTAAGCAAGCTATAATGCCAATGTTAGGAAACTCCATCTTGTCCGAGTCTTTCTGGTATCGGGATGCGTCGGGTGTATTATTTTGTTTATGCTACAGCGGCTTTGATTGTTATCATGGTTACCCAGGATCAGGGGCATACATTTAGACCTGTTCTTAAAGTTTTCAGTACATACCTGTTGGCCAGTCAGTAACTTTCTATGGCTGTGGTATAAGCATAGATAAAGATATCATTAAAAAAAATCCATAAAAAAGGCATTTCCAGATACCGTATGTTGCCAAGGTCACTTTTTAAAGGGGTAACATTGAGAGCAGACAATATTCTAACAGTTTTATATGGTCATTTTATTTGAAAATTGATTTGTACAGTGATTATATTGAGTTTTTTTTTAACAGAGTGCCATTTTTTCATTTAGGAACTGCAGGTTTATATATTGCTCCTAAAGAGGCTTAAGTCTAGTGCCTTCTGTTTAAGAATGAACACTTCTCCTGTCTGGTCATGTAGAGTCATGTTCTTTTATGGCTCGTGTGTGTTTTTCCCCCTTGGGATGATGTACTGAGTAGTGTACTGGAACGCAAAGAGGAATGAGGCTCCTCTGTTCATGAACTGCTGAACATATTCTGGCAGCGAGTTCATTGTTTCTCACGGTTTTATTCTGGTAATGCATTCTGCAGATTCTCAGCTATCTAGATATCTTGGGAGGAAGTTTCAGCACGTGCCATGTAAACGCAGCCAACAGCAGCTGCAATTACGGTGTTTTATTGTGCCGAGTATGAAAAAGACAGTTTGCTTAGTCATAAGTTTACACACTGTGTTCAAGGTTTATTATGTCGAATACTTCCGTCTGTAGGGTTGTAAGACTTTAAGCAATGGTTGTCTCTGCTGAGTCTTAATGCTAATCAGTTTTGTGGTGTTATATCTGACCAGTATGAACAGTGAGAACTGACAAATGCTCTTGTGGTACTCATATGGATCCAGAATGTACAGTTGCATCCTCTGTGATCTTCAAGCGATGTACTATCGCGACAGCATCAGATCCACATGAAGTGGTAAACTGTCAACAGATGCAGAAATGCTGATTGGATGGCTAGTGTGAGACATTGTATAAATGAGACTATGGGCTTCATTGGAACAAGTTGGTTCTTGCTATCCTTGGTTGGGCCTTGCTAGGATTTGATAAGACTGGCTAATGACTAGGTCATGCAGGTTTAGTGCTTGGTAATGCCTTACTAGGCACTTGCTGGTATTAGCTGGACCTTAGTTGGAACTGTATAGTATTGACTAAGCCTTGATCATCTTGGTTAGTACTGCCTAGTCTTGACTAAGCCTTGCTGAGTTCTGGATAGGCTTAGGTAGGACTTGCTGGGTTTGTTTGGGACTGGCTAGTCCTGCCTAGGTCCTTGCTTAGTTTGGTGAGGTCTTGGGACCTACTGGGCTTGGTCAGGTCTGGCTAGACTTTGAAATTAGTCTTTGCTAATTGGTGGGGAATGTGTAGTCGTGACTCTGACTTGTTGGTCTTGTTTGGGTTTTGCTGAAACTTTGTAGACCTGGATAATGGTTAGGTCTTGTTGGTTTTGGGCTTAGTTGTGCCAGGCTAGCATTGGCTAGGCCTTATTGGAGGCTACCATTGGCTAGGTTTTATTATAGGCTGGACCTGGGTAGTTTTGGCTAGGTCTTGCTGGAATTGGATGGACCAGGCTAGTCTTTGCTAGCCCTTGCTGGGCTTGTATAGGCCTGGAAAGTATTGACTAAGCCTTGCTAGGCTTTTTTGGACCTTGAGCTTACCTAAGCATGGTTGCCATGACCTAAATGAATCCAGCCAGTGCAAACAAGCCAGTTTTAACAGCAGGGAAGCAGCTTTAGGAGCTCCTGCACAGCTGAAAGGGGACTAAAGTGCACTCATGCATGATGGATTAAGGACATTAGGGGAACAGAGGCTCTAAGTTCATCTGTACCATCACTGCTTTTTCTACTACTTCCTGTGCTGGAATGGAAGAGTGGTAATGGGTCAGAACTAATAAATACAACTCTCATCTAACAGCTTTGTCTTTTTTTTTTTGGATAGAGAAATCTAGTGGACTGACTGTCCTTTTGAGGCATAGTACATATGTTCAACCCTACATTCATTGATTATTGTACGTCATAATGAATGAATGCGCATTTTATGTAAATCCTGTATGCTTTTGTAAAAACCACCCTTTGAATGACTGATGCTATTGCTGACTTACTTATTTAATCCAAACTATGAGAGACTCTTGTACAGTTTACACACACACTCTATAAAACACATTTCCCATAACAAATTAAAGCTATACATTCCATATACAAGTCCCTGTGATCTCATTCCTTTTGGAAGTGAGATCACACGCCAAGCTGTCTCTCGTTTATTATTTTCACAAACTCCAGGGCCTTTTTTTTTTACAAAGCTTTAAACAGCCAGCTGTGCTCTTTTCTACTTTAATTAAAATACCATCAGTCCAACCAGCCTGATCTCTCTCTCTTTCACAGAATCAGGTGACAAATGCTGCAAAAGTCCAAACTTTTATAGTGTTTTTTTTTTTTTTTTTTTTGAAGTAGAGGTGGGCAATATGGTAAAAATATTAAATTATTGATTCTCAAAGACATTATATATATATATATTTGTATTTGTATTTTTTTATATGTAAAAAAAGTTAAAAAAAAAACACATTTTACTTGTAATAAATAAATATTTATCACTGAAAAGGAGAAATTTAACATTTTACCATTTTAAAAATAAAGTATAAAAGTTTAATATCAGCTGTTTTCAGTCATTTTGTACAAAAGTTTTTTTTTTTAATTTATAAACCAATATCCGTGATATCTCAGAAAAACGTATTGTGACATAATCTATCACAATATTGATATTCAGTCGTCATATTGCCCAGCTCTACTTTGAAATAGAAGTTCTTTACGAAAGCATCATCTCATCGTGTGGAAGTAAAATGTTCAATGTGATGCATTTGCACTTAACTCACAAACATGACACTACTTTTCCACAGATGCCTTAAGATGATGCTTTCAAAAATATTGTAGAACAGTGAAATGTCTATGCTAACAATATGTAACATCCAACTGGGCTTGTTACATCAGAAGGAGTGTTTTGTGTTATATTTTATACTCTCTACTAACCTTCCTCTGACCTCACTTCCTCCTTCTGTCCAGTACGCAACTGCAGTAGATTATGGAGAGTCGTATGATTACTATGACGCAGCGGTTCCCACCGACACGCCAAATGAATTTTCCGAATCTCAGGTAAAAAGGAAAAAAACAAAACCCGCAAGAAATCCAAGTGGTGCATGCCTGTGATTGTCAGTGTGGTGTCTGGTTGTCATGTGACTTCTCTTGTCCTCATCTCGAGTGTTATTTGTTGACATCTTCACATTTTTCAGACTACTATCCATTCCCTGTCCACCTGAGGGAACAAGCATCTCTCTCTCTCTCTCTCTCTCTCTCTCTCTCTCTCCATGCTAGCTTCAGACCTTTGTTCTTGTGTCATGTCTTGCTTGCCTGATCCTGATGTTTTGATGTGTTGTGTCTTTTGTCCCTGTATCACCATCACCCTCCCTCCAGCGAGTGAAGCGTAGTGTCTCCAAGTCCAAGAGGACGACAAAGTCCACTAAGTCCAAACCCAAGCCTACGTATAAGTACCTGGCCTCAATAAAGAAATCATCTAAAACTTTAGCCTCTAAGAAGACGAGATTTGGTTTCCAGGCAACAGCACCAGCGAGGAGGCCCGGTACAAGGGTAAAAAAAAAAAAAAAAACGTAGTCCAACTACGATGGCATGGAGATCCCTCCTCTCCTCCATTCTCCTTCTCTTTTCTACTGAGGGAGATCTCCGATGCCCGTCCTCTAATCTGAGAAGAAAGGCAGGCAGTTCTAGAGGCCTATCGATCACCCTGTAGTGTGCACGTCTGTTAATCCTTTCTTTCTCATTCTTCCTTCTCCTTCTCTTTCACTCTGACGCCCGCTTCAGCTAAACAACTTAGACGGCGAGTTCTATACTGAAACTGAACTTGACTACGGGACTGTAGATGCTTCTCAGACTCAGTCTCCTGATGCCACTCCTGGACCCAACGAGGTACGTGTTTAACTTCTTCTCAATGTTTTTTTTTTTTTTTTTAAAGAATGACTCAGGCTTTAGATTAGTCCCGGGAGAGTACGAGTCTAAAGCCTAGCAACTGGAAAATAAACTGGTATGAAATGGCAAAAACCAAAGACAATTCAGAATGATTGTTCTGTGGTTTTTCTGTCCTGGTTGACCAAAAGCAATCCACTTTGTATGTCCATGTATTTAACATGTTTGTCATCTCAGTGGATTGTCTCTGCTTTGTGTCTTGCTTTCTGTTGGCCATGTCGATTACAGCTGCAAAATCTCATAATACATAACACAATTGCCCAAAAATGCAAAGTTAGCTAAATTACACATACATAACTAATAAACTAAGAGTATTGAGCATCCTTTTTTTATGCACAACTGCAGCATTTCCTATTAAGGAAGGACACTAGCCATGCTAGTTTTCCTCATCAGATACCATTTGTAACAATGAAAATTTATTTTTTGGACAAATTCAGCTATCTTGAGTACCTAGTTATCCAGTCTCATTCACATGTGACTGATTTCAAAACCTGGCGCTACTCAATAAAGCAGAACTACGATCGATGTACCCGTGCTAGCCAGGCTAGCAGTACCAGCTATAAGCTGTGTTCAACTAAAGCTCATAACTTGGAATTTCCATCCTCCTGCTAGGAAAACCCAAAGCTAACGCCCCCTCAGGTCAGAATTCTGACTCGGAAAGTCTCCTCAACCTCGAGCTCAGCAGGTCAACATGGCCGCTCACACCATCAACTGTAAATAAAACACCACTTTACTATTGTAAATGGGATTATAGTCATATTTACTTTAGATCAGTCAACATAGACACAGTAGTTATAGTTTTCTATAACACTGATCATACAGTTCACTGTTTTGAGAATGTGAATACGTCACGAATCATCTCTCATGTTAGCTGGCTAGTTTGTTGCTAACAAAATACATATTTTTCATGGATGCAACTAGACTTTGTCATTTGAGTGCACTGAGCTCTGAGTTCAGACCTCCGAGTTAAGTCAACGCTAGCCTCGGGATAGCTGCTAGCCTCATGTTAGCCGTTGACACAATGACTTAGCAGAATATTCTTTGGAGATCTTTGCCTGAGAACTTGAAACAGCTTTGTTTTCACACCTGTCACCAAGCAACGCTAAATCATTCATTAGAATAATAAAACCTTGGAACTTTTATTAGAAATGAGCCAAATGCACAATACGATGATCTTAGTTTTTGTTCTAATGTTTGTAATATTTAGGCTGTTAACAGATTACAATATGCATAGCAGTTTGCTGTTTCACCTCTGACCTGCTGTTTCAGACTTCAGTTATTTCTGTCTTTTTTCACATTTAAGCAGATTTAATTCCTCAGTATCGTTATGCTTTATGTAAAAAAAAGACAGGAATATGTCAAAGTCTGTCATTGTCACTGGATAGCAGTATAACTGACTCTAATGAAACTCACTGCTCTTTAAATCACAGAGGTAACACTTTATTTGTCCCTGAGTAAATGTACACATTATTCATGGCCTATATTAAATTAATCTGCTCTAATCTGTGCATGGGAATAAAGAGACACGTTCAAAAAGATGTGGAGTTTATTAAAGGAGTCACTGATTGATCTTCTGGGACAATAAGAGTGTGACCTCTCGCTTTCAGACTTCGACTTGCTGTAATTCATTCACATACATTCATGCAAAGTTCATATTTGACTCTGCTCTGCTGTAGAACATGAATACAGGAGTCTTAACTGCTTAACTAACTGCCGTTTTTATATCACCCGCCTCCCTTCCCCTCTTTGTGCCTCCTCTCCTCTATCCTCCCATTCCCTCACCTCCTCTATCCTCCCATTCCCTCACCTCCTCTATCCCCCCATTCCCTCACCTCCTCTATCCTCCCACTCCCTCACCTCCTCTATCCTCCCATTCCCCTCACCTCTTCTTCCCTCCCACTCCCTCACCTCCTCTATCCTCCCATTCCTTCATCTCCTCTATTCTCTGATTCTTTCACCTCACTACATCTCACCTTTCTTACCTTCAACTCCTCTTTCATCTCTCCTATTTCCTCCCCTCCTTTGCCTTCCCTCCTATCTTCTCCCCCTCCTTTTTTTCCTTCGTACCACATCACATACCCTGCCCTTGCCCTTTTCTTCCTCTTCACTGCCAATCCTTTTCCTTCTTTTTACTTCTTTAATTTGACTTCCTGTTTCCTCCTTTCCTCTTCTGCCTCTTTACCCTCCTCTTACCTCCTGTCTCATCTCCTCCCCTCATCCTCTCTTTCTCCCCCTGCTGCTGCAATGCTTGGCAATAATAAGGCTGTGGAAGAGGGGATTGTGGGCAATTCATTCACCGAGGTGTTCCCCGCTGCGGTGGACCCCACAATCGCCCCCGAGCACAACGAGCCCAGCGCCACAGCAGGAGCGGACGCGTACGACTTTAAGGAGTACGACCTTAAGGAGTACGACGTGGGCGAGCTTGACAAATCTCACTATGACTTTGGTGCATATGATGAGTTTGGCAACGTGGGCCCAAACCCCGTACCCAATTACGAGGATGAGTTTGGGCCTGCTGTGCCTGCTGAAACTGGCACAGAAGAAACACAAGTCAAAGCGGACGTAAGTATGTGTGTGTGTGTGTGTGTGTTGCACATTGCTTGGTGCGATTCTAATAAGACGCTTGGCATGACGAATCCATCATTATCATGTTGTAAGTCTGGATGAGTTTAAAGCTTTCATGCTGCCAACTCAATTTAATCTAGCATTAGGTAGCTGTCCTAGCATGACCTTTAACAAATACAGTGTAGAAAATTAAATGTACACAATGTTCCCTTACTGTTGTTTGTTGTCAAAGAAATAAAGGGATGCTTATAGCTACCAGTTTAGCTTCTTGCAAAATGCATCACTAGATATTCACTGGCTCTGTATGGAACTGTTGTCATCTGAATCAGGTTTACTGTACAGTCTCCGCCTTCTCACTTTGGGCCACGCCCCCTACCTGAGTCTGAGTGACACTAAACTGTGCGGAAGAAATTTATTCAAGATGATGATCCGGTGCGACATCCTTTTGTTCATGTTTATAGATAACAGTGTGTCATACAGAGCCCACTGAGACATGCTAAACTGGTAGCTAGATGATTCCATTATCTGTTAGCAACACTAGCTTTGTAGGAACTAAAAAAAAGTCAGCCACTAAAACAAACATGTCATGGCTGATAAGATGGGATAGACGGTGCATTGTTTATTCCATTTTTCTCTCATTTTAAAAGGTAAGACCACCAGTAAGGAAAGATCTGATAAGAGGGCTAATAGAAATGCATTCCTACACACACACACACACACACACACACACACACACACACACAAAAACTACTCTCCACACTCTGAATGAAGTCCCGTTCATTCCCTGCTCCTCTGGCTGAGGTCGAACCCAGCAGCCTGTGAGGACTCTGCCCCGTTAGCCTGAAGGCGCAGTAATTACCTCATTCCAGAGAGCCAGCTGTGTGTTCAAACATGCCCTGCTCTCCACACACACACACACACACACACACACACACACTATTTACCCCCCCCACACACACACATCTCCCACCTCTTTCCACTAAAACTTGCACATACACACTCCGCTCACTTTAACTACTTAAAGTCTGAGTCCACTAGCGAGAACTGCATTTACTTTATCAGTTATTTAAATTATTGTTATTATTGAGGAGCGTGTAATATAATATGGGATTCTTTTTAAATAGCTGTTTAATGCTTTAAAGTCAACAACAATGATATTTTTTATATAACCTTATAAAAACCTAAAATAAAAACAGAGAAAATATTCTCAATACTCCTGAGAGTTTTTTAAGCCTGTTGCCTGGACTCCATTTCACGTTTATTCATTAGAGTGAAATTCTTCAACATATCCCAACATGTGAGGAAGCTGGGGTCAGAGCACAGGATCAGCCACGATGCACTCGCCCCCGAAGCAGTTCAGGGTTAAGGACCTTCTCGTTCATAGTCTGGAACCTTAACCACTCAGAACTATTTGAGAACCACTTGCTATAAAGAACCACTTTCGATTCACTAAAGAATAATTTTTTCATCTTAAATCAAGCGCCTGATCTCACTAATGCTCTTGTAGCTGAATGAACACAAATCCCCACAGCCACGCTCCAACATCTAGTGGAAAGACTTCCCAGAAGAGTGGAGCTTATTATAACAGCAAAGGGGGAATAAATCTGGAATTCCATATTCAACAAACACATATGGATCTGATGGTCAGGGGTGCACATACTTTTAGTCATACGGTGTACCTTAAAGCCTAAGGATTACAGGGATTTTAACTGCTAATAAGTAAAATAAAATGAAACCTTGTGCACCTTGTGTAATGTGTTATTGTATGTACTGCGTTCAGCCAATCAGAATGCACTGTACAGCACAAACAAATGATATATTAATATGTGTGTAAATATGTACACTAATTACTGATATGAACAGCTCTTGCTAGTTGACAAGTGGACTTTATTCACCCAGATTTGGATCATATTTTCCTCTTAATGCTTCTCCGTTCTACACCAAGAGCTTTAATCTCAGCTGGAGTGCACTTCTTTGCAGCCCTCTTTGTGCACTTCACTTTGTGTTGTACGAGTATCATATTCCTCTTCAGCATGTAGTACGCACACAATAGTATGCATTAACACAACTCTAGTATACACTATACAGTGCATACCACTGACGCTTTCCATACTATAAAGTAAGAAACACTTGTTAGTGTGCTTGCTGTAGTGTGTAGTCAAGTTGCAGAGATAGTGCACTAAGTAGCCTGTACTTTCACTCACTCGGTTTTCCACCAACCTGGCTTGACCTTTGACCTGTCTCTAAAGCGTCTCTTGCGCAATTCAATGCGTATAATGACTCCGCTTAATTTTTTTGGACAATAAATTACCAAAGAATATTATGTATGTATGGAATAAAACATTTCAGGACGTGCTGTTATATAGATTATTTTCCTACAACAACACGTCCTGAAGTGTTCTATTCCTTTTACACCACAGCAAATTGCCACAGGTTACGACTTAAGGAATTAATTAAAGAATGACACTGTGGTTTTTATCCATTTATAGTTACATTCACAAAACATGCATAGCAGTCATTCCTTCACCAGCCTGTCCTTCTTCTGAGTTTCTGACCAATCAGAATCCAGAATTCAAATTCAGCGCTGTGGTGTAGGTAAATTGTGTACAAAATGCTTTACATGACTAACATTCATATCATTCTTCTTGCATGTGCATGCAGCTCAATCTCTCCATCTATAGCTCAGTCCTCCCCTTATGACTGCACAAGCTCTGATCTTGACCTTTGACCTGGTCTGTGTCCTTAGGTTGCAGGCGGTACTGCATTTCTGGGACAGAAAGGAGAGAAAGGAGAACCAGCGGTTATTGAGCCGGTAAGTCGGAGCCACGTACAGGAACACTCACGAGCAGTTCTTGGATGGAGTTCATGCATTCCGACTGGAGGTGGTGTTGCAAGCTACAATGTTTGTGTGAAGCCATATGGATATCATACTTCTGCTAGATTAATCAGCAAGATAATCATTTCAGTGCTAGTAAGTGTTACAATAAGAGGTTGTTTTTGAAGTTGAAGTACTTTAGCAGAACAAAGGAAGAAAGCTAGCTAATGATGGTATTAAATAGTCAATACTATTTAACAGCTAGCATCTAGCGTTATACCAGTGGATTATCATTGATGCAGCTAGCTAAAGATAAATAGCTAAATAACTACATCGCTTGCTGAATGTTATTAGGATGCGTCATTGCGTTAGATAAACATGGCCTACACGACATGGCTAGATAGATGAGGGTTGTTTTGTCTACGTTCTCTTCACAACTTTAGTTGCATAATTCTACCTTTCTGCTCAGATCAGATCTGTCCATCTTGACAGTTCTTCACATTCTTCACATTTACAACCGCAAATTTCATTAGATTTGCATGATTAAATTTGGCAACGTTTTACGCCGGATGCCCTTCCTGACGCAACCCTCTCTATTTATCCTGGCTTGGGACCGGCACAGAAGTC
>CM074916.1:29907836-29922220 GCA_037576815.1 Pangasius larnaudii
CATCATCATCATCATCATCATCATCAAAAGCATCTGGAAACATCTGTGACTTGTACATTTCCCTGTATTGTCTGTATTGTGTGTATCCTGCAGTGTTTTGTTCTCATTTACGCTCCTCATTTATTTTTTTAAATCAGTGTGTGTGTGTGTGTGTGTGTGTGTGTGTGTGTGTGTGTTTTCACTCAGAGCTAAGCGTCTACTGCAGTTTCTAAAAAAAAAAGTCTAAAAAAACGAGAGATGAGTCGGTATAACATAACTTACTTTGTCTTTTTTTTAGGGTCATCCTGGAAAAGAGGGACCTGCAGGAGAGAAAGGAGCTCTGGTAAGATCTGATTACGCATCTTCCTGAAGATTAGCTCCGCACGAGGCAACGTGTATTCCATCATAACTCACGAATAACGTGTGAAGATTCTGGCGCTGTGTCCGTACTGACGGACCGCACCATCAATTCACAGCTAGCGTGAGGAATAATGAACATTAGCCTCTTCATTAAAGTCATCTCTGTGGAATAATAAATAGCTTTCTGATTTTTTTTTACTGTTCCAAAAATGAATATATCAATACGCACTATACATGAATATGCAAATTAGATACACCAGCGTATTTTCCTGCGACCACAATTAGCCTAATATTGCTAACTTTAGCTACCCTGACTAGCTAACACCATCCAAACATGTCGAATTATATCTTAACTATTACAGCTTTTTGGGTTGTTACGAACATTAGCTTAGTTAGTTAGTTATTTAGTTAGTTACATTCTACAGCTGAACGTTTCCAGGTATTGCGTTGTCATCCTCTAATCTCACACATGATTGGTCCAAATCTGCAGAGCTTATTTACATTAAAAATTACATCATTACATAATAAATAAAAAACATAAAACTTTAAATAATACACTGAACAAATAAAACCTTGGATTAAAAAAATTGCATCAACTTATTGCCTTTTCTCTTTGTTAAATTGTTCAAAAGTAATTTATTAGTAATTAATTAATTAAAACATTGCGATTGCACAAAAATTACTTACTTACTTAAATTACTTACTAAATTCCCTAATAGTTAAAACAAGTTGAAAAGTGCAGAATAATTACTTACATTTCTTAATAAATTACTTTTTCCTAAATAAATTATACAATAATCACTTATATTATTTATAAAATTAAAAGTAATACATCTAAGCAGTAAATATCTGCAGCCATGGGAACACTGCATTTATTTGATTAGTGCTGTTTAGTGTTTATGTATCTATTAATGCAAACTCATATTTGTCTTAAAGATTAATTTAGGATGATTATAATACTAATCTTTTATTTGAATCTTTTTCTGTTCTTAGGGTCAGTCTGGTCCTCAGGGCCCGATCGGATACCCAGGACCTCGTGGCGTTAAGGTACAAAACGAAATAAATTTGTACAGAGCGATAAAACTCTAAATATTGGCTCCGTGAGGTTTGACCACAGGCTGTGTTTTTAAACAGGGAGCCGACGGAGTCCGAGGACTTAAAGGTGGCAAAGGAGAGAAGGTGGGGATCCAAATCTTTCATGACAAAAGATACGACATTAACGTGCTTGTTAAGGAAATTCAGAGTCATTAGTTTCATTCTGGTACTCAGTTAAATGATTAAATGAATCATTTCATTGTTTGAGACTTTATTCATCGTAAATGATTCCTAGTTTAAGACTTTATTCATCGTAAATGATTCCTAGTTTGAGGCTTTGTTCATCGTAAATGATTCCCAGTTTAAAACTTCTTTCATCATAAATGATTCCTAGTTTGAGGCTTTGTTAATTGTAAATGATTCCTAGTTTAAGACTTTATTCATCGTAAATGATTCCTAGTTTGAGGCTTTGTTCATTGTAAATGATTCCTAGTTTAAGACTTCTTTTATCGTAAATGATTCCTAGTTTGAGGCTTTGTTCATCGCAAATGATTCCTAGTTTGAGGCTTTGTTCATCGTAAATGATTCCTAGTTTGAGGCTTTGTTCATCGTAAATGATTCCTAGTTTGAGACTTTGTTCATCGTAAATGATTCCTAGTTTGAGGCTTTGTTCATCGTAAATGATTCCTAGTTTAAGACTTTATTCATCGTAAATGATTCCTAGTTTGAGGCTTTATTCATCGTAAATGATTCCTAGTTTGAGACTTTATTCATCATAAATGATTCCTAGTTTGAGGCTTTGTTCATCGTAAATGATTCCTAGTTTGAGACTTTATTCATCATAAATGATTCCTAGTTTGAGGCTTTGTTCATTGTAAATGATACCTAGTTTGAGACGTTATTTATCATAAATGATTCCATGATCCTCAATAATTTCATTTACATGCATCATTTTATGGAAACAAATGGAGGATAAGTTAATGACATTATTACCGTGTAGCCTGTAGGGGGCAGCATTGTTCAGGCGCCTACTCTGAACCTGGGTGCTCTTACTTATGCAAAAAAAAAAATTGACAGGAAGTAGGAAGAGTGTACAGAATAAAGTTTTGGTTTTTGTTACAGTGTGTGTAAAAGCTTTGTTTTGAGTAAACTGAATTAATTATTTTTTTCTCTTCAGGGTGAAGATGGATTCCCCGGGTTTAAAGGAGACATGGGTCTCAAAGGAGACAGAGTGAGTAAACAGATAGAAAAAAAATATTTTTAATAATAAAAAAAATAATCCCTACATGCTAAAAATCTGATATATATATATATATATATATATATTAGATTGAACATTATAATTTTGCATAATACTATTGGGACAATATTGACATCACTATTTAATGGTATATTATATATAACTGGCCTGTGTGTGTGTGTGTGTGTGTGTGTGTGTGTGTGTGTGTGTGTGTGTTTAGGGTGAGGTCGGTTTGCTTGGATCCAGAGGTGAAGACGGTCCTGAGGGTCCTAAAGGTCGTGCTGGTCCTCCTGGTGAATCTGGACCCATGGGTCTTCCTGGAGAAAAGGTCTGAACTCCCAGCTGCCTTCTACAAGTTTTATTTACAGAATTTTATTTAATAAATTATTCAAAAACAGATCCAGATTATCCAGGTTATAATTATACGTGGCTCTGCCCCGTATCAGGTTTATACACTGGGGAAAGTCTCTGTTTTAAACAGAAAAATGGACAAATTCGATCCGAAGAACTGAATTTAAACAGAATCAGAATCGGCACTCGGGTATAGTCCAGGAAAAATTCAGGAAAGTTGGAAAAAATATTTCCATAAAGCACCATAAAGTTTCACATGAACTGAGAAACAATATTTACTTAATTATCTTTAATGTGCAAAATTAAAAGGTACAGAATAATTATTTCAATTATTTTATAAATTACTTAAAATTTTAAAACAGTAAAACATTCTTCAAAAAAAATCAGTAGAAAATATTTAGATGTTTTTTTTAATTATTCTGTCTTTAAATTTTAAATAAATGTCATATTAAATTGCATGTCATGAATTTTGACTTTTTTTTTTTTTTCGAAATATTGTAAATATATATGAAAAAATACATGAATAAATTTCCGGTAAAAAAAAAAAAAAAAGTAGTAAAAAAAAAAAAAGATAAGCCATTAAATAAAATTGTGAAAGAAATTCAGGTTTAAAATATTTACTGTTGATGAAATATATAATAACATAAAGTATATATAACAAAATATAGTAATAGAGTAGCGATATAGTAATATAGTAATAAAAAATATACTGTATAGCTTTTTTATTGTTTAAAAAAAAGTGTTCATTGTTAATTGGAGTCTGACACAGAAATAATTTTTTAGATAATTTGGGATTTTTTTTTTTGTAGAAAGTTTGTAAAGATTTATCAGGGACACGCTGCTTTGAGAAATCGTCAGGTCTCTAGAGAAAGTGAACTCAGGATAATGATTCGTGTTAAATTGAAGTGCAGCTTTACACTGATTACTGCGGCTGATACTCTGGTGTTTTCCGGCAGGGTAAACTCGGAGTTCCCGGATTGCCTGGATATCCAGGACGACAGGGACCGAAGGTACGTCCGCTCCGGCTGCACTACATTACTGTTCTTATGTAGTGAATATTCCCTAGGCTCCCTACACAGGACCATTTTGTAGCTGAAACAGTGAATC
This sequence comes from Pangasius larnaudii, assembly GCA_037576815.1. Classification (NCBI taxonomy): domain Eukaryota; kingdom Metazoa; phylum Chordata; class Actinopteri; order Siluriformes; family Pangasiidae; genus Pangasius; species Pangasius larnaudii. The sequence goes on from CM074916.1 coordinate 29,911,909, forward strand.
GTGGGTTATGTAGTGAACAGAGTGTGATTTGGGACACGTCCATGGGGGAGTGATGGTGGTTTGCCGTTTGTGTGTGTGTGTGTGTGTGTGTGTGTGTATATGTGTTCCTACAGGACTCCAGAGGCGTATAATATATAACGATTCTCATAATTAAGCCCTCTTTGTAGTCATGGCAACCTTCTCTTGTCAAGGGATTGTATATTACTTTAAAACAGTTGTTCTCAAAGTGTGATCTGGAGAACCCCAGCGTTCCCTGAAGCAGAACCAGGGGTCTGAGAATTTGTAATTTTTAAGCTTGTAACAGTGATGGAGATCACAAGCCACCATCATTAAAGTCATTATATTCGCTATTAGCCTGTTTGACTGATGACTTACATTAAATGGGTTTAATCTAAAACTCAATAACTCAAAACAAAGGAAGTCTGAAAATAATGTCATCTTAAATGTAATACGTTCTGTCAGTGAAAAGTTCAGGAATAAAATACATCCCAATAAAGGGCTGAATATTATTGTACAGATTTAAATAATCAGTGTGATATTAGAATAATTGGATTATGTTCTTAAGAAAAAAAAAAGACTCAGGCCTGTGAAATTTATTTGGCAGTTAAGGGGGTCCCTGTCTGCAAAAAAATAAAGAGATTAGGGATTATCAAATAGGGATTAGGGATTAGTGATTAGGGTTTAGTGATTATGATTAGGAATTAGCGATAAGAGATTACAGTTAGGGATTACGATTAGGGGTTCATGATTAGGGATTAGGGATTAGGGATTAAGGATTAGGGAATAGAAATTAGGGGATAGGGATTAGAGATTAGTGATTAAGGATTAGCAATTAGGGATTGGGGTTAGGGATTAGAGGTTAGGGAATTGTGATTAGGAATTAGGGGTTAAGGGTCAGGGATTAGTGTTTAGTGATTATGATTAGGGATTAGGGAATAGGGATTAAGGATTAGGGAATAGAAATTAGGGGATAGGATTATGGATTAGATATTAAGGATTAGCAAATCGGGATTAGTGATTAAGCAATAGCAATTAGGGATTGGGGTTAGTGATTAGGGGTTAGGGAATAAGGATTAGGGATTAGAGGTTTGGGATGAATGTTAGTTTAATGTTGGATTCTTAGTTCTAAATTTTCACTGAAGACATTGTAGTGATCCGTGGATTATTCATCCCATAGAGCTCCAAAATTCTGGATTCTGATTGGCTTTGAAATCAATCTTAATACATTTCAGAATTAATATGTGGTGTGTGTTTGTGTATTGTTTCCTCCTGTGTGATTGGGAAACACATTTAGACCACCTCTGATCGGCTGATGCATGCTTACTGGAGATTACACGACAAAGTCAAAAGTTTGTGCACCCCTTTTCATAGAAGGCCTTCATTTTTACTATTTTTTGAATATTAATGATGTTATTTCTATACAATTATGCATATGGAGTTACATAGTCATCAAAATATGTTAAAACAACATTTTATTTTATATTGTTAACAGTATTCCTGATGAAGATTTGTACTTCTCAGCTTCATAAGGAAATGATCCTACAGGAATACATTTATACATGGGCATTGATTGTCTTAGAAACAAACTTTAACCATAAGATTTTATCAGAATGATGAAAAATATAGTCGATCAGTCAATCAGTCGATTGTGTGTCCAAACTTTTGACTGGTCCCCTTATTTTATATGAGAAAATGTAAACTGTTTCACAAGGACGTGGAGAATGAAATCAAAATAAAAAATAAATCACCAGCCTCTATCTTTTATGGGCGTCTTGTAGCATCGCCAGCTTTATGCTAACAGAGTCATTGCCAAGAAGAGTGTCACCTCTCCCTCCCTTCCCTCTATCCACTCTCATCCTCACTGAATGTACGGCTTTCATCAGCCAGCTCGCGTTTTCCACAGCTCAGCAGGGGAGAGTGAGAGAGAGAGAGAGAGATGGATGAGTAAAGAGATTGTGGTAGCGTTTGATTTCCCATCATCCCCACAGGCTGCTGAAATCCACTCCACTTCACCAAACAACCAAACTTTTAAATTTCCACGAGCTGTCATTGCGTAGAGTGTCGGTGTTTATCACAGAGGTGGTGTTCAGGTGCTGTTGTTTCCGTGAAACACAATGTGTGTGCTAAATCACGGCGCCGGCGTGTTGTGTAAATAGAGGAGGATGTGAAACACCGCATTGATTTGTTTTCTCTGCTCCAAATAACGCTGGCGGGAACGGAGAGCCGGGGTAAGATCGTCCTCATGCAGCCGGACATGCTCAAACCTCACTCTCACTCTGCTGTGTCGTGTGTGTGTGTGTGTGTGTGTGCGTGTGCGTGTGTGTGTGTGTGTTTATATCTTGGTGAGGACCGAGGATAGGATTATCTTCCAGTTTTGACCTTGTGGGGACATTTAGCTGGTCCACACAAGGAAAACTACAACTTTCTAAAAGTTTCCTTTTCGTTATTGAGGTTAAGGTTTGTTTTACATTTTAGGCATAGCATAGCTTTAACTAGCTGTGTCCTCATTATAAGGTCCTCACAAGGATAGTAAAACAAATGTGTGTGTGTGTGTGTGTGTGTGTTTGTACATTTATGCAGGACAGTTCCTGAACATTTAGGCGCTCTAAGCAACAACTTACTCAGAGGCCAAACCTGTCTAGCTACTGTTGTCATAGCTAGTAATAACGAGCTAGCAACTTGATGTATGTTAACCTAAAACGTCTTACTCCAGAAGTAACTTCTTACTTCTTACTAGCTAGCTAGTTATCCACTAACACTTATATCGACAAGCAGAAGCAAGAAAGCAGACAAGCTGACTCAATCCAATGTATTAGAATGAATTTATTCTGTGTTTTTCCACCCCGGATAGATATGAAGGATTCATGATGGCCACTTAGTCAGCACGTTAGTTACGACGTTAGTTACCTAATATAGCTACGTAGGTTGTAGTTTCTATTCTTTTCACATCACAAAGGGGCGCACTGTGAATGTCTGATACATAAACTTTTTCACCACATGATAGTAATGTCTCTTTTTTTGCATATCTATTTTAAAAATCATGGTGCCCCCTAGTGTTGCAGGGTCCAAAACAACCATTTATGGCAAGAAACAGCCCTGCATTAGTGTGTGTGTATTTGTGTGTATTTGAGGGTGTATGTGTGTGTGTGTGTGTAAATAGTTGTTTGTTCTGTGATCATTACTTCATCGAAAACAGTCTCTTTCCTCACGCATCTCCAAACAGAACATAATATAGCTCATATTCACAATCGTAATAGTGTGGAACACTCGATTCTGATTGGTCGAATAAACCGTAGTGTGTTATTATAACTAAACAGAGTGTGTTAATGATATCAGCAGCGAAGTCATGTTTACATCATCTCACTTTTAGAGCTGCAGCGATTAGCTGACACGTTGTTATGAATTTTAATGTGGTACCACAGTGCAGCCACTGGGGGGCAGCATCAGCGCTGATACTACTGCACCACACAGCACTGCGCGCAAAACTGTTTCCAGGCCCTAAGCTTTTAAGATAGATGATAAAAAATGCAAAAAAAAAAAAAAAAAAAGAGAGCGATCCACTGATTTTTCTTTCAGCATACAGGCTTCATACTAAGCTAAGCTAAGAGATTTGAGAGTGTGAATTTTAGTCAAAAACCTAAAACACTGATAATTTCACTCAAAAAAAGTAAACACATGGTATAGTGCAGAAGTAAGGCTAAGTGGCTGACGTTAAAGCTTCATATTAAATTTAATTTGAAAGGCTGATATGTTTTTCACTGTAGGAGTTGAACATGTGCGGTGATTTCGCTGATAAAAGAAAAAAAAAGGTTATTTTTACCTATTTCAAGCTAATATTTATTTTTAGTGAAATATAGGCCTAGCGTAAAGGCTAGTCTCTTATTTATTACAGTCATCATGGTTACAGTATGAGGAGGAACCATGATATGATGAACTGCTGGACCTACGTCAGCCAATCAGAATCGTGTATTTTTGCGTAAACCTGGTTTCCTGGTATAAATAGTTGTCTGTAGTTTACTAGCTTATATTTTATGATGCTACTTATAATTGGTGACACTCCACATTTAATATATTTATTTCTGTGTCACTGTGGCATTTTAGTTACACCATTTCTTGAAGTTCGTGAAGTTTGACAGCGATGTTTTTATGCATAATGTTTTGAAAAAAAAAAAAATGTGTAATTGTATCAGTTGTATTTAAATTAGCATCCATCCCACTCACTCTTCCTCTCTGATTCCCAGGGCTCAACTGGATTCCCGGGATTCCCAGGAGCCAATGGAGAGAAAGGAGCCAGGGTAAGACGGGATTTGTGCATGAAAACGCACATGCTACATCATAAAACACACACACACACACACAGGACGCATTGATTCCCATCATGGAGGGATTTGCAAAGAAAACACGAGTCCAATCGATGCTCGAGAACAAAAGATGCTGAATCACACAAACTAGAGGAAAAAGTCGATCGGTAGTGGGGAAGTTGAAAAGTAAAATGTCATGCCTTGCTGGACACAATTTGTGCTCATTTATACTGAATACACACACACACACACACACACACACGCAGGCTCCACATGGGATTATAGCCAGTGTTTACACACAGCGCGCTGATCGCATTCGTGCCAGCACTCGGGCACTGCCATCACAGATGCAGCTGCTGTAGTGGAGCTAATTAAGATATTTTTTTTTTCTACTGAATTTTATCTAGTAAACTCTACAGAAATTATCACCAGGCTGAAAACATTTCTTTATCAAAAATCCTGAGGTAACATTTCTAACTAGTTTACCACAGGAACTAGATTTCTGAGCTAACAGGAGCCACAAATCAGAACATGTCTGCTTTAGCTTAAATGCTAGCAGCCTCCATCGTGACTAGCCATAACAATGTTATCTTAGCTGTTATTGTAACTGCAGTGTGCTAACAGTCCAGGAAGTTATCGCTAGGTGGCTAATATTATCAAAAGATGTTATTAGCTTGATAAAGTTATCAAAGTAGTTAATTTCTCATGAACTAAAGCTAAGTGCTAAGATACTGACTAGCTAAACACATCACAGGAAGTTAATAGCAAAAGTTACCACAAGAACTTCTAGTTAGCTATCACAGGTTATTTTTTAGGTAGCTAAAGTTACCACAGGAAGTTATTTCTATCTAGGTAATGTCATAATGGGATGTTGTTGCTAGGTAGCTAAATTTACAATAGAAGTTTATTTATAGCTAGCTAAAGTTACCACATAAGGTTATCACTGATTAGCAAAAGTTACCACATGACATCATTGTTAATGAGCTACATTTATGAAAAGAAATTATTGCTAATCGGCTAAAATTATGACAAGGTTATTTTTAGCTAGCTAAAGTTACCACAGGAAATTATTGCTCAGTAGCTACTACATAATTTTATTTTTGTTTAGCTAAAATCATAATAGAAAGTTATTATTATTAAAGACTATCTAAAATTACCACAGGAAGTTTTTGCTAATTACCGAAATATAACGAAGGAGGTTATTGCTGATTAGCTAAAGTTACCACAGGAGTTTATTGCTAGAATAAGCAAAGAGCAGGAAGGTATTGTTAGCTGGCTATATAACTTAGCTAAGTAAATCCTACTAGTGCTAAAAAAAAATCAGAAACTTATACCAAATCAGCAAATATTGGAGTCTTTATTACACATTTTTCACCTTGTTTTGTATAAATTAAAGGGACTAAAAACTTGGCTGCCATTATTGTGATGAATTTCGGATCTTTAATGAGTTCTCTTTGCCAAGGCGCTACCAATGTGTCATCCGACCCAATCATTCAATCAGGGGCATGATTTCTAACCTCAAATTAAAATGAAACTGACAAAAAAAAAACTGTTTTTATTTTCTCCAGTGATTATCAAACATCAGATTCATCTGTCCATAAAGTTTAATAATGCTTTAGTAAAATGCCAAACATAAGGCAAAATATCACGTATTGCAGTCGCAATCTGTTCAAGAAGAGACAGCAGGCGGTTAATGTCCTGAGAGAGAGCGCGCGTGTGTGTGTATGTGTGTGTGTGTGTGTGTGTGTGTGTGTGTGTGTGTGGGGCTGCCAGCTTGGCGTCTTCTCAGCCGAGCTCTTGCCAACACCATATCAAACCCCACCACTGATGTTCTCCACACTCACTCCTCGTTTTTCTTTTTGAAAGGGTGTTGCGGGGAAATCCGGTCCAAGGGGACAGCGAGGTCCAACGGTAGGCTGTCTCTATGTCTGTGTATATGAAACGTACATGTTTTATTAGTATATGTATAAATTAACCTTAAATCACTCATCTTCAGTATATTGTGTTATTGTAGGGCTGTTTTAATACAGTATGAAGTGATACAATGATTAAACATTGAACCAACATTTCACGGGAGGCGTGGATATGTCACATGTCCCTCGCTGTCACTCCTCCATCACTGTCACACCTCCATCACTGTCACTCCTCCATCTCTGTCACACCTCCATCACTGTCACATGTCCCTTGCTGTCACTCCTCCATCACTGTCACACCTCCATCACTGTCACTCCTCCATCTCTGTCACTCCTCCATCTCTGTCACATGTCCCTCGCTGTCACGCCTCCATCACCGTCACTCCTCCATCTCTGTCACTCCTCCATCTCTGTCACGCCTCCATCACTGTCACGCCTCCCTCACTGTCACACGTCCCGCACTATCATGCCTCCATCACTGTCACTCCTCCATCTCTGTCACACCTCCATCACTGTCACGTGTACCTCGCTGTCATGCCTCCATCTCTGTCATGCCTCCATCACTGTCATGTCTCCATCACTGCCATTCCTCCATAACTATCACACCTCCATCACTGTGACTGACAAACACAGAGACCACACACTCCTGCTCTGACACTGATACACACAGAGGTCATACAAAGAGGCCACACCTCCTTCACTGACACTGATAGACACAGAGGCCACGCCTCCTTTTCTGTCACTGACACATGTAAGCTAATATGTGTAATATACATATATGTATGTGTTATATGTAATATAACATTATTTTATTTAGGATATAATATTTTATTTGATGTATCATCATGGACGTGTGTGTGTATGTCCTGACCTCAGGGTCCGCGGGGCGCTCGGGGTGCCAGAGGTCCGACTGGAAAGCCAGGTCCTAAGGTAACAGCACACACTACAGTCTTGTCGTTCATTTGCATATTTTTGCATATTTTGTGTGCTGAACCTGACTCTCTCTCTCTCTCTCTCTCTCTCTCTCTCTTTCAGGGTACAGCGGGTAACGATGGTCCACCCGGCCCGCCTGGGGAGAGAGTAAGTGCTACCCATAATGCAGTGCAGCAGGGTCTGCACATAGACCAGAGCCAAACATCTATTATTCGTCTCCAGATTTATGAAGGGATTTAATTAGTACAGCATCAGGTGCATTTCATATTCGGAAAAACATACCGTCCTCACTTCCCTTTGCTACTTGTTCATGGAATAATACATGCTGCAGCCGTGCTTGCTTGTCCCTTTTCAAATCATATATCAAATAATAATAATAATAATAATAATAATAATAATAACAGTGCATATGTTCTGTATGTGTTTCAGCTACTTTTTCTCGCTCTTTAAAGGAAGAGCAATGATTAGACCACTTTCAAATTAAAAGAATATACATGTATTTAGCACTGGGTGTTAAATTTGCTAAGTGGAAGCGAATAGGGACTTCATTTGGATTGGGATCGTTTCTGAATTCACGGCTAAACAGGAAAAGTTGCACCAACCAGAACTACGTCTCGATGCACCCAATTCATCATACGTCTCGTTAAATTTGTGACCATGCACTCACTGTTTAAGTGGTTGAATTTGGGATAACACTGTTGCCAGGCAACTGGAAAATATGGAAATTGAGGTTTAAGCTAATACATAGTATAATGATTTTCACTAGCTAGGCCTTCACAACCTACAGTCAAGCGACACAGGAACCGTGAAAACAAGACAAACCCTCAGGTTTCTCTCAGACTTAGCAACGTTCCACAAACTGTAATGTAACTATAAATGGATGAAAAGTATCATTCTTTAATGCATTGTTTAAATATTGTAATTGTTAGGAAATTGCTGTTTGAAAAAAATTGAACGACATGCTGTTATCTAAAAAAAATAAAAATCAACTTTGGTGATTATTTTGATTATTATTTTTCTATAATGTCATGTCTCGGAGTGTTTTTATTCCTTAATGAACCACGCACAAAGTTATTTGATGAAGCAGCGTCAGTACAGAGGTCATTTCGGCTAACTGTGTTAATAGCTTTTTGCAATTTTTGAAATTTCATTTCTCTTTATTTCTTGTTTCTCTGATATTTTTTTTTTAAAATTCATATCCATCCAAAAACATGACATGATTTGTAATATCGTGTGAGATTTAGACGTCTGAAGTAGGTGCTAATCATTTCTGTCTAATCAGCTCTTGCTTCTTGCCTGTGAATCGTAGCGTTGCATGAAAACGCGCTCGAACGGAGACACCAGATCGTGCCAGTGACATGCCGCACGTCCTCTTAATCACGGAGGTTTTTAATTAAGTTTCGCCTCTTTCTTAGCTACACAGTGTAGCGCATGTTGTATTTGCATCTCCTTTGCATATTTAACAGGATCCATAATGATTCAGAATGACGTGTAGACGTGTAGACGGTCACGTGGTAACCACGCGGTCAGCACGTTTTCCCTGTCAGACTGCGATAGCACAGGGTTTACTGTTTAACCTCATTTATCACGCCCGACTCACCTCATTACCTAATCACCACGCTGTTAATGAATCAGTGTGTGTGTGTGTGTGTGTGTGTGTGTTAGAGCTGAGATAACATTAAACTCTCCTGACGTGGCTGTTTTAAATGATCTAACGCACTGTTACGTTCACATCTCTGGCTCGAGCCTCACTAACCGCGTGAGCTGTATGTCTTACTAGTCTGGCTTTATCAGTGTAAGCGTATGATTTAGGTAGAAAAACAAATAAAGTGTGTATTCTCTTCGGTAACCTATGAAATGTCTGCTTTAGGGACCTCAAGGACCTCAGGGCCCCGTCGGTTTCCCAGGACCGAAGGGTCCCCCTGTAAGTATCGCTGTATTCTCATATCTGTGTGTTATTAATGATGCAATTTGACCTTTACGTTCTGATCCGGACAAAATTTATGGAATATGAACTTCATTTATATTTAAATTATATACAGTAGGTGTCACATTAAATGTTGTTTTTCTGCCATGAATGTAATACATTTACATTTTTACAGATGTTTTTTTTTTCTTCGTTTTGAACTTGATATCATATTTAAGGTTTCATGTAAGTCAAAGTCGAAGCATCCAGGAGTTCCAGGGGAAAGAAAAAAAAAGATTTTATACAACTTCATAAACAAACACTGGAGTACAACAGTTTAAAAGTAGTTCCGGTTACTTTACACGTTCCTGAAAAGATTAGTGGTGTTCACACACATCAACAAAGAAGCGCTCTGACGAAGTAGTTCAGTCTCTGAAAGGGGGAATTGTTTCGATTTTGAGCTTCACTTTACGCTTAAACTCCACGTGTATTTGAGTTCAGCAGCACCTTGGAGTGAAAGTGTGTTGGAAAGTGTAAATATGATCACAGTATCTAAAATGAAATCAGTAATATAGAACATTGGTTATAGTACAGTGTAATATGGTGTAAAATAACCTCTGTGTGTGTGTGTGTGTGTGTGTGTGTGTGTCGCTCAGGGACCACCTGGAAAGGACGGGTTGCCCGGACACCCTGGCCAGCGGGGCGAGACGGTGAGTTTCTGTCTGCGGGTTAATGTTTTGGAGCTGGTGCTCGTTGGGCTGTGCACCGGGCCGCTGGGCTCTAACAGACACCTCCGGCCGGGTGGAGGAGCACGACGGCGCTATCACTTCATCTTCCTCACTGCCTCGTCTCTAACACCCGGAGGGCCGTGTCTCTGAGATCCACCGCGCTTTAGCGGAGCCTCGCCATCCAGAATGACCTCCAGCTCCCCTCTCACACACTCACACACTCTCTCACACACTCTCACACTCTCTCACACTCTCTCACACACTCTCTCACACTCTCTCACACACACTCTCTCACACACACTCTCTCACACCAGGGTTTATTTCTGCATGGAGTCAGATGGTCATTAATATGAGGCTGCTGGTGCCAGCTGGCATCCAGGATCCCGTTTGTCACTTTAAAGTGCGACTCTTCAGCTCCGAGAGCTCAGCACGTGTAACCTTTAGTGTTTTAACAGCTCTCACACACCTGGCACGACTTATCGCTTAATGATGAAGTCGTATCGGGGTATTAGAGCAGGGAAAAAACGCTAA
>CM074916.1:29932401-29959126 GCA_037576815.1 Pangasius larnaudii
CTACAACATTTTATCAAGTGTTTCTAAGAGTTTTCCCAACTTTTCCCACCATGCTGTGGCTTTGGAATAAAGCGTATGTTTATTTTTTTTTTTTTACAAAATGCTCACCAGACAGCTTGTATTTAAACTTCAGTCCTCACTAATCACTAAAAGCTAATCACTTGATAAATAATAACTTGTATTTAAAAACAAAGGTAACTAAAGGTGACTAAGTATCCTGGTTGGTTGTGCTATGACCACCCAAGCTCTTCTTTTGAACCACCATCCACTTTTTAGTTGGCAGACCAAAAAAAAAAAAATACATCATACCGTTTCCATGGCAACACCACAATCGCCACTTATCATTGCGGTTTACGCACAGGACAACTGTTCTTTTTCTCAGTAGCAACATATTCGTACAGAAGAACATATTTGAGGAGAGTTTGTATGAAATATTTCACTTGTACCCTCCTTTATAGAATTTCCTTTTGGTGAGACTACAGAACATTTAAATCAGGCAAAGTCAAACTCTTTTTAGTTAACAGAGTAGTTTAAGTAACAGATTCGTTTACACTTACAGGAAGTGTAGTAGACCAATAGCGCAACAACACGTCAACAACTCCTCTTAAATGCGTCGATGTATCAGAATTTATCTGAAAGGAGCAAATAAAAAAAGGCAAAATATGCAGCATTTCAGTAGCCAAGTTTGTGACTTTTGAGACTAGCTCGTTTTTTTCTCATCTTTTAATTCAATTATGTTCCACAAAACATTTTTAATTTCATTTAACATGGATTTGAAATTTGGTGGACTGGATTAGAACCTTTACCAGGCCAATTAATACAAACCCCCCCCCCCCCCAAAAAAAAAAAAAAAGAGAAACCCACCCATGCTATGATTTAAGAACCTCACTACAGGATTCCCCAAGGCTCAGTCCTGGGTCCACTGTTGATCTCAGACACTATATCATCAGGCTCAGTGAGCAGATCTGTTTTTTTTTTTTTTTTAGTAATGTTATTTCTAGCAACAGACTGAAAGCAGCTGTTTTTGAAGAAGAACCCTGAAGAACCTGTCAAAGCATGATCATTTATTAAAAAAACGTCAATTACACACCTGCTTTCACCTATTGACCCTCCCTGTTTACTCCCTCAGTCTCACTGTCGGATGGACAGCGTGCACATTGATAAGAAACTCCTGCCTCGAACATTCCAGGCATTCTGTAGTTTGTTTAAGCGTTTTTTTTTTGTTTGTTTTCTGTCCAAAGAACGAGTGATGAAAGCCAAGGACAGAAACTCACACTGCTTTAGAACACCACCAGAGCTTTAATTATCCTTCATACACCTTGCCTACAGAGTACATAATTCAGTGCTGAGTGTTTGGCATAGCTGGTGAGAAAAGATGCCAAGATTTAGTACTTAGGCTTTAAAGGAAAAAAAAAAAAAAAAAAGGAAAAGAAGAGCATCATCAGTGCAGGAGTTCAGATCTCAGCAGAACCATTGCCAAAGCAGAACTGCTCGAGTTGGGTGGGTCGGATAAAGAGTGATGCAAGACCATCGATCAAGACCATCAATACATCATCAATATATTATCATGAAATGGTAATAAACTGTATCTAAACTGGTGGTACTCTGAATCGTACACTTTTTGTACCTTTAGTGTGTTTTAGCTAGAAAGTTGGACGTAGCGTACGTTTAAAGCTTTACTCTAATGGGCCAGTTATGTACCTTAAATCATTTTTTAAAGGTCACTATATCAACGTTTTGAGATGATTAATATATATTAAAGAAATAAGTACAAGCCCAGTGACTTGGCAAGGTCACATTGGTACCTTTTTTCATGTTCAAGGTCACAGTGGTAACTGAGATGTTCTCCAGCTGACCATGATCACTTCCGTTGCAATCACGATCTTATGCTACAGTTTTTTTTTTTTTTGTGAATATCTGAACACTGAACCATCGTGAGATTGACCTGTTAGATGTTTGGTCTGTTTAGGGCTCACCTGGTGAGCGAGGAGCTGCCGGTTCTGCAGGTCCAATTGGTTTACCTGGCCGTGCTGGACCTCAGGGACCCCCGGGACCTGCTGGAGAGAAAGGTGCTCCTGTAAGTACAGGGATTTTTTTTTTTTTTTTTGCCATGTTTCATTTTATATGAATAAAAATAGTAATTATGTAGGGAATAAAACATGACAGGATGTACTGCCATAGGAAAAGAATCAACGACAGGGTGGTGTGATGTGGTCTAATGTGATGTGGATTGATTATTTTCCTAGTGTTTGATTCCTTTTATACAACAGACATTTGGAACTTTTTATTTATTAAAGAATGACACGTATGTATTTAGGGTTATAGATACTGTTCTTAATATTTGTGTGTGTGTGTGTGTGTGTGTGTGTGTGTGTTCAGGGCGAGAAAGGACCACCGGGTCCCGCCGGCCGTGATGGAGTCCAAGGTCCAGTCGGTCTGCCAGGCCCACCCGGCCCCCAGGGACCACCCGGAGAGGACGGTGATAAGGTTAGAAAAGATAAAAAATGAAAGACAGCAGTAGTGTTTTATTTAATTCAGTTCGTCGAGCCGATGTCGTACCAGCTCCACCCGTGATCAGTCTTCATCATGACGCACAAACACTCGTCCATCTGCAGCACACATCCATCTCCCGTATCGTATCCATCATCATCAGCGAGAACGGCCCAGGCAGCTCTACGTCTCATTAGAGTCCTGCACGAGGGACCGAACGTTTATCACATACAGTCTTTCATGTGTTGTCTATTATCTCTCAGTCAATAAGAACTCATTCTCCTGGACTTGCATACATTTGTAATGCAGCTCTGAGTGCTTTATAGCGTGTGGAAAGATAAATAAATCAGGACGGACTGGAAGAACACACAGGAGGAATGAAACTGATGAAAAGAAAAAAGAAACTGAAAGAAAATGTAAAGAAATAGGAGAAAAGAAATAAGAGGAGTGTTAGAATAAATGAAAAGCAACAGTATTATAAGGATTAGGGGTGTAACGCAGTGACACTGTCTGTATCTGTATCTCTATTCGTTATATAGAATAGATTTATGCTGCATTCGACTAAAGGTTGTAACTCGCAATTCCCAACCGCTGACCAGGAAAAACCAGAGAAAACACTCCCTCAGCTCAGAATTCCTACTTGGGAATTCGGGTCTAACAAAAGACGAATATGATGGCTTTTGTGTTGTTTTTTCCATCTTTGTAAGTGCGAATACAGGGAGGTTGAAAATCATTCCTGAAGTGGGCGTGGCCTAAAGCAGATTTTTAAAAATGAAACATATGAACTGTACCACTGCGTCCCCAGAAAAACTGAAGAAAAAAAACCCCATTGTAAACCCCACATATGTAGAAATGTGAGCAGTGTTAGCATGGTGTGTGAATATCCAGTTCCTCAACCTCAGCTACATCACTCCAGATCATAACTAGAGGACTGATTTTTTTTTTTTTTTTGCGATATTATTTTTGTTTGTACTTGCCTTTGGTGTTTCTATTGAATTTAGTCATTTCTATTTCCCCGAATAATAACAAACTAGTAGTCTAATTTAAAGCAGCGTGACCCTGACCAGGCAGTTACTAAGGATGAATGAATGAATGAATGAATGCAGCTGCACATTAATGTTAATGAACGTGGTCTTTGTCCCATGAGCTTCATACCTGACCACTTGCTCACACCTGCATGTACATCCTGATAAACACCTCTAGTTTCATCTACACACCCTCTGAACCTTTCATTTCTTTTTTCTAAAAAAAAAAAAAAGATTTAAAAGCGAATAGTGCTGCTCTTATTCGTATCTGTGTTTGCGTTTAAAACACATTATCGGTTCAGTCCTGCATAAAGTAGCCGTATTCTGTAACATCCCTAATGAAGGTACACAGCGGGGTTGAGCGATAGTTTGAATTTTGCTAAACTGAGAATAAAAATCTTGATAAAAATTGTAAAGTGCACTTTAACATGTCTTTTAATCCTCTCAGTCTATCAGCTGTACTTTATGAGCTGTGTGATAATCTGTGTGTGTGTGTGTGTGTGTGTGTGTGTGTGTGTGTGTGTGTTTCAGGGCGAAGTAGGAGAACCAGGACAGAAAGGAAGTAAAGCTGATAAAGGAGAACAGGTGAGTGTTCACACTCCTCCTTCTTCCTCTTTCATCACATGAATCACTTCTCATTTCACTTCATTTCATTTTTCTCACTCTTTATTTTAATTTTTTGGACTCTTTATGTAACATTTTTACATGTTAATCTATTTTCATCTAATCTAATTTCATCACTACTAATTTATTGTTGTTCTTTACGTTTTTTATGCTTTATTTAATAGCTGCTGTTTTTTTTTTTACTTTATTTTGCTTCTTATTTTTATCTGTCACATAGTAAACCTATGACGCTGCATTCGGTTAATTATTTAATACCTGATATGTTAATAATGATTAATTTGTTTGTATTGAGCAGCCACCATTATTATTATTATTATTATTATTATTATTATTATTATTAATATTATTATTATTATTATTATTATTATTATTATTATTATTATTATTATTAATCATAGTACACTCGTTGAAAAATTGTTAAATGAGCATCACAGATCATTAGTTATAGTAATTACTATATTAATACTATATAGTATTACTATATTAATATTATTTATAATTATATTATACAAAATAATTAAAAATATAACTACTGGTTAAATATTTATTTTTGTTCTGTTTATTTTTCTGTTTTTGTGCATTATAAAGTTTTACTGCATTTAATAATGATTTACTTTAATAAGTACTAACGACAGTAATAGTAGTAGAACTGCTTCTTTGGCATCATGTGATTAGGGAATGTTTAATTAATTAACAATAATAATATATAGTATAATGAATAATTATAATTAATTAGTATAATGATTTTGTGGCGTGTGATGTTGTGTTTTTTTCCAGGGTCCTCCAGGTCCAGCAGGTCTGCAGGGTCCAGTTGGAGCACCAGGACCAGCGGTAAGGAGAACTGTTTATTCACACGCACACGCACACACACACACACACACACACACACACACACAGTTCAGTATAAACACACACTCATGTTCACATTAAAGGAGTTGAAATGAATTCAGTTAGACTCAGCTGCATCGCCCCTGATGTCTACTGCACATGACTAGTACCTGGATTATTATTATTATTATTATTATTATTATTATTATTATTATTATTATTATTATTATTTAAATTTATAATTGACCTCAAGTTTAATAAAACGGTTTTCTTTCCAAATTGCTAAATTTCTGAAGATAAATGAGGAGCGATTTCAATATTATGGAAAATAATTCCGGTTATAGTTTACATCTCGAGTCCTTGTAGCTTTCCGGTCGAGTGAATGGACGAGCTCAGCGAACATCGTAGTTTAGAGGAGTCACGCCGTAGCTGCTGGATAACTGACTGTGTGGATGATGTGTGTGTGTGTGTGTGTGTGTGTGTGTGTGTGCAGGGAGCGGATGGAGAGCCCGGTCCCCGGGGACAGCAGGGAATGTTCGGACAGAAAGGAGACGAAGGATCGCGAGGTTTCCCCGGAGCACCCGGCCCCATCGGCCTGCAGGTGAGTCTCTCAGGCGTTAGCGTCAACCCAGCGCACGCGACACGTGGATTCAGACGTGTTATTGATCACGACAGGAATAGCTGTAAATTTTGCTGTATTTTGTAAATGTTATTATTAATATTTTTCATTTAAATTTTTTTTTTACATTTTATTATTATTGAAAAAGGTGCATTTTTTTTGACAGATTTTTAAAAATTTTTTATTTTATTGGGGAAAATTTATTATTACTTTTTTTATTTAATTACAGTTTGGAATTTTGGAAATATGGACATTTTTGTTGACAATTTTTGGTCTCTCTTTTATTAGTTTTTTTTTAATTACATTTTTAAAGTTAATTGAATGTTAAATTATTATTCTTATTATTATTATTAAATAGGAAAGTTTTTCTTTTTTTATTAGGTAAACATAGACCTCTGAGGGCTACGTACTCTATCTCTGCCCTTCTCTGGGATAATAATAAAGTAGGCAGCCGTGAGCAGCTTCAATCTCTCAATTCATCATAAAACAAATTACGCACTCGCTTCCCTGAAGTGGAATCACCACCTCAGTGAAATTAGATCGACTACATCGATGGCCACCAAACCTCCGAGCCATTCGACTCGATTCAGCTTTAATTGGCCTTAATGTGCTTCCGATAATTACCCCGAGTGCCGGTGCACTCCGGCAGGCATTAGGACACTTTTTTAGACCACACTTGCTTTCTGCTGGCCTTAAAATGTGTGTTTTTTCTTTTTGGTGCTAATGGTGTCTAACCATGAGGGCGTGCTGTGTGCATCCCCTCAGTACTCAGAGTGTAAATATCACACAGAATTAGTCGTCAGGTGGAGATGGAGAGACGGCGAAGACCAGACAAGCGATTAGAGTAAATGTCAGGGCCAGTGTAGGGCTGGGCGATATGATCATATGACATCAGTATCGTGATCAATTCTGCCACAATGCACGTTATATATATACATGTCTAATTTAAATCGAAATTACATCTCATTATAAGAAGCTCTACTTTTAAAAATGTAACGTTAATTTTTATTGTATCAGTTTGAAGCAAATTATTTATATATATATTTTTTTTGGTTAGAAAAACTACATACTTATATTGTGATACATATTGCGTATTGCAGCAATGTCTTCAGATATTGTGATATTTGATTATATATGTGGTATTTTTGTCATATTGCCCCATCCCATCCCATCCCATCCCATCCCATTTCAAGCTAACACGAATTCCCGACCTCACACTTTGCTCATTTGCCTGATCAGAGTCGGACTGGTTTTTGTTTAAGCTCCAGACGCCATTGTTTTTAAAATGATAGCTCAGTGAGAAAGAGTGGCAGTGGATGAAAAGACAGGAACAATAGTGGAGTTTGAACCGTGGGACGTGTGCGTGGTGCGTTTGCATAAACCCCAGCGCCTCTGTAGTGGGTGGAGAAGCTTTTGTAGTGTCTTCGGGTCACAACTCCGCCCACCAAGGGCAGAGAAAAAAGGAGCGAGAGGCAGAAAATGGGCTTAAATAGCCTTAAAATCCGGTTAAAAGCCGTTTCACGGAAGAGCACAGCAGTGGAGAAATGAGATGAAACGTGTCTCTCTGGCTCTCGTAAAGAACAACTCTCTCTCTCTCTCTCTCTCTCTCTCTCTCTCTCTCTCTCTCTCTCTATGCCTGCTCGGCAGCAGTGTGTTATTGCATCCACGCCAATTTTTCCTCTTTTATTGGTTCCCATTCCTATGCTAGAGCGTTTCTCACAAACAGTGAGCTCATACTCGTCAGTCTCACATTCTCCTTCGCTCTGATTGGTCAGAAGCTGTTGACTCGCTCTCCGTAACATCAGCTAGAGATCACGGGTTAACATGAATGCGTTCCTGACCGTTTCTATAGTAACCGCTCGTTCACAGGGCCTTGTATTGATGCACTGAAGCTTTCCGTAAGGAGAAGTTTTATTATTTAGCATTTATGGAAGGAGTCTCCAGTGTCAGCGCTTTGTAACAGTAAAGCTATAACTTTATAAGTGTTCCGACATCTCCAGGGACAGGGGAGTTTTCTCAGTACCGTGACAAGCCGTGTGATTTCTCTCTTATTAACTTCGAGAGAGAGAGAGAGAGAAAAGAGACGCTGGTGAAGGAACGACTGTTTATAGCTGCCATAACGTAAGCGACAACTTGTTTCGCAATTAAATTAAATGAAAGCGTTAACAGATAAAAAGCCAAATTGTTGTGGTATAAGAGGAATAGAACACTTCAGGACGTGCTGTTATGGAGAAATAATCATCTTCAGCGTTGTAACAGTAATTCCATAACAGTAGCTC
The DNA here is from genome assembly GCA_037576815.1 of Pangasius larnaudii. Lineage (NCBI taxonomy): Eukaryota > Metazoa > Chordata > Actinopteri > Siluriformes > Pangasiidae > Pangasius > Pangasius larnaudii. Next base: position 29,940,267 of record CM074916.1, read on the forward strand.
CATCACGTCACCCCGTCGTTGATTATTTTACTGTGACAGCACAACACACAGTGCTCTATTCGTTACTTAACCTGAATGAATTAGGAACTCGAGACAAAATGAATGAAATGAAACACACAAATAAACTCGCCGAATCAGAGGAAATAGATCATCTACAGTTTATAATAACTGGAGTTTCATTCTTTCTTTCTGTATTCTGTATATTTTTGTCTAGAACCTGAACAATTTATAGGCTGAAGTTCATTAGTGTGATTGTGCGTTCTTCTTCTCAGGGTCTTCCTGGACCTCCAGGCGAAAAGGGAGAGAACGGTGACGTCGGTCCTATGGTAAGTCTCTGAGCTGCTACTCACGTCTTTTATTTATTTATTCATTTTTTTAAATGACTGACTGAAGCACGGTGATGATACAGCAGGAATTTAAGGAATGAAACTGAATTACATTTCATGTGGCATCAATGAGCAAACACACAGTCATAATTTCATTATTTTTACTAGTTATTTCAGCATAAAGTACATGTTATTTTGTACTTTAATAAATTCTGGCTCTTCCTTCTGAATCCTTCGTGGTTTATTCCTGACGCTAACAGACACGTATCGCTCGAGCAATGCCAAACACAAAGCAGCGTGCAAGGCCCATAGAGAAAATACAAAAAGTATATTTTTACCTCAAACATACTTTCAGTCTTTCACTCAACACGCATATGCAAATTCAGACTCGCCACATTAGAGCTTTAGTTAAGTTAAAAAAAACGGAGCTGGAACGTAAAACCTTCTAAACTGCAGATAAAGAAAAATCAAACTACTGTTTGTAATGTAAGAAAATAAGCTCAATGTCTTCAGGTGTTTCAGATGTACACATCTTTATCGAAATTAGTCTTATTTTTTTTAATAATTATTCTTATAGGTGTAATTTTTTATTTTTTTTTTGTAAAATTCTCCCACACAGGTCTCATCTGTTTCCTCTGCTTCGTGTAAATTATTATTTAATTACTTACAGTAATTACACATAAATTTATATTAAATGAACAGCCTGGAAGATTCTATTTTTATGATGTAGTTGATTAAATTCTTATCGTTTAAATCTGTCAACCCCAGACGATAAGACCCTGTGAGCCTCCTGCAATGGTAACAGAAATAAAACTCTGGTATATAAATATATAAGTGACGTCGCTGTGTCTCTTGTCTTCAGGGTCCACCAGGTCCACCAGGTCCAAGAGGTCCTCAGGGTCCATCCGGTGCTGATGTAAGTACTCAGATTTTAGCTTAAACAGTCAGCACTTGTGTTGTTTTATTTAATAACATAAGAACTGATTTGGCATTTATTTAATTAACATTCTTTGAATTATTTTTATTCTGCTTCCCTGTTATATTTTTATTATACTACTTTGTGTATATTTCATTTTATTCTATATTTGTGCACTTTTTATAGCCTTATGCTTGTTTTTTTTTTTTAACTTCTATATTCACTTTATCTTTTATTATATCTGGGGTATTCTAGAGCTACCATGTATATGTATATATATATATATATGAACAGTGCTCTATACACACTATTATTATTATTATTATTATTATTATTATTATTATTATTATTATTATTATTATTATCAGTCAGTCAGATTTCAGCATGCACTTTGCTTTGTTAGCTTTGTGCTTCCATCACAAAAATTGAACAGTATGTTCATGTTTAGTATGGTTGTTTTAGTGTACTTGGCAAGAATGAGGGTGCTAGTTTCAAAGAGTGCTTGGCCCCCGCACATCGCTGCTTATGGATATATTTATTATCTTTTCTCCTAAATCTGTTGTTTCTTTTGCTAATGTACACGCAAGCTGTTTAGATTTTACAAGCTGCTATTAGAGTAAAGACCTGTGTGATGTTGTGTTTCAGGGTGCACAAGGCCCTCCCGGTGGTATTGGAGGCATGGGAGCAGTGGGAGAGAAGGTGAGTAACACTTCCTCTTCCTGTATACAGAGCAGCGCTCCTTTAGTGTGTTGCTATTTGTCAGGTCTCATCTCAATATCAGTATTTAATTGGGCTGCTGAGATGAGACCTCCAGGATGTTTCTCCTGCTGAGAGCTCTAAGAATAGACGGGTGCAGAGATGACCGCTTCATCTCACCTATAATAACGGAAATAAAGCGAGAACTTCTCGACTGCTGCTCGTGTTGTGTTGGGAGTGCTTCTGTCATGTTTAATTATGCTGATTTTTTGACAAACGGGGCCATTGACCTGCTTTTGGTTACCATGGTGAAGCTTTTAACCGGTGAAATCTCTTACAGGGAGAACAAGGTGAAGCTGGCAATCCTGGACCTCCTGGAGAGCCTGGAACAGGAGTAAGTGGCCTGTGTGTGTGTGTGTGTGTGTGTGTGTGTGTGTGTGTTTGTGTTTAACAATTTGAAGAAGAAAAAGCAGATATTCTCTTTTAAAATGTCTTAAGAAAATGTACCTTTAGTGCAAAGTTGTTATATTCATTGTTATATTCTCGAGAGTCTTTTGCAAACGTTTACTTTTACTGATATTCAAAGGTGTAACCCAGGGCTGCATGTTTGGTCCACTTTACTTCAGATTTGTGACGTGTCTCTGAAATGTGTGTTTAGTTCCCTCACATTTCTAAGAAATATGCTTAAATGTGTACTAGTGTACATTAGTATATTAATGATCTTCTTATTATCCGTTTCTGAAATGGACGTTTGTTCAGTCCACTCATGTTTCTGATTTATGGCGTACCTCAGGGGCATCAGTTTGGTCCATTTACATTTTTGATTTACGCCACACCACAGGGAGGTCAGTTCATTTCACTCATAATTATGGTTTTTGGCGTACCTCGGGGATTTACAGCGTACCTCAGGGATGTGCGTTCAGGCCATTTGTTTTCTGATTTTATCGCATTCCTCAGGGACATGGTTTCAGTCCACTCATATTTGTGATTTATGGTGTACCTCAGGGGTTTGAGATCAGTACCCTCATGTTTCTGATTCATGGCATATCTCAGGGATTTACTGCATACTTCAGGGATTTTACTGCGTACCTCAGGGATGTGTGTTCAGTCAACTCTTATTTGTTATTTTCTGGCATACCTCAGGGACAGGATTTCTGTCCAATCATGTTTATTATTTTACACAGTACCTCAGAGACAGGATTTCTATCCACCAGTGTTTCTGGTTTGTGACGTACCTCAGGGACATCAGTTTGGTTCACTCAAATTTTTGATTCACTGTATACCTCAGGAATGTTTGCTTTGTCCACTAATATTTGTTATTTTTATTTGTTATATTGTTCTAGGGACATGATTTCAGATTTAAGTAGAACCTCAGTGACATGCATTTGTTCAGTTCGTTTTCTGATTTTACGGCGTACCATTCATTTCTGATTCATGCTTATGTCAGGGATGTGCATTCATAGTACCTGATAGATATATCTTTGGTCCACTCATGTTTCTGATTTGTTCTGCAGGGCCCCAAGGGTGAGAGAGGAGAGAAGGGTGAAGCAGGACCACCTGGTTCTGCAGGACCTGCTGGACCTAAAGGACCACCTGGAGATGATGGTCCTAAGGGAAATCCTGTAAGTGCAGCTGATGATATTTTGATGGATATGCTAATGGACTATTATATAATAATATTTAGGTTTGTAAGCTTCTCTGTATATACATTAAGGCTAATAATTTACTTTTAATTTAATTTTATTTTCATTTTTTAAATCATTATAGCATTTTTGTAATAATTTTAAAAAATCTAAATAATTCTCAAAAAATGTTATTCATTTCTTTATTCAAAGAGATTCATTTAAAAACAAAGTTAATATCTCATGACATTTATTTCCATCATTATAGCAGACTCATCCTTCATACTTTGTGTATAAAAGCATAATCCACTTTATTAATTCTGCTGAACTCACTGTATCCTGATGATTTGTTGCTGTAGGGTCCTGTTGGCTTCCCTGGAGACCCTGGACCTCCTGGTGAGCCTGGTGTTGCTGTGAGTATTGACTTCTATACATCCGTAAATCTGCATTTTGTCAGCAAGCAGTTTGGTATTAATCAGAGCTTTGGGTTTGATGGACATTTTTGAGAAATAAGAAATGTTAAGTGTGTAATTTAAAGGTTGTTTAAATGTTGTGATGTCACGAGTCAGTCCCTGTCTAATCCACACTGTTCTCGCCCTGCTAGGGAACTGATGGTATCCCAGGAGACAAGGGAGAAGATGGTGAATCTGGTCAGCCTGTAAGTAGCGGAAACCTGGAAACCTTACTCATCACTTATGAAACATGAACAGAATTTAACGCATCCAATCTGAGCATCACACTGGAAAAAAAGAAACGACAGTGGTCAAAGTCGGGTGCAAAAGTGGGCGTCGCCCCTCTAGAGAGTGCTGTTGCTCGCACCAGTCTGGAAGCCTGGCTGTGCCTGGCCTTGATGGGATTTTATATGAGTATTGTACAGTTTGGATACTTCTTGAAAGATTTCTTATTCAATCTTATTATAAATCTGATTAAAGAGTGTTGTAGGGCTTTTTCCTGACATCCATATACAATAATAAATGAGGTGAAATATAATTTGGAAATAAGAAGTATTTCATCGGCGTCTATAAATTGCGATCCTTCTTATCATTTATGAGTGCAATTTCGATTCTCAGGCCATGAGGAAAATCTTTAATTTACCTCCCAGTGCAGAGATGGTATTGGAGGCTGTGTTTTTTCGGATTGCCGTGTCGGCTCGTGCATTGTGCGGCCGACTTTAATGCAGCGCCCTATCTCCACCCTGCAGTCCTATTAAAGTTTAATGAGAAGAGATTTGTAGTGCTATGAAACCTTCACACTGAACCATCCGAGCTCTCTTCTCTGATTAGAGCTTTATACGGCTCTATCACACAGCTGAGTGACTCCGTAAATTCCTTTCGGCTCTTCATCGCCGTGTGCTTTTCATCACGATGCACTTCGAATATTATATTGTGTAAACGTCAGCGTTCGATCGCATTCAATTGATTTTCAGATAATTGGGTGCGAATTTGTGCAGATAGCGAACTCTAACTTTACTTCCTCTTTTCTTTCCGTACTTTGAAAGGTTTTAAGCTTATGTGCATACGAAAGACACCGTTCTGATGTTTGCAGAATGAAACAACGTTTGCAAAAACTGCAAAATTGCTAATCGTGATTGTCTTACTAAGCATTGAATACATTTAAATATTAGAATTATTTGGTTAATTTTGAAACAGATTGCAGTTGACCTTTTTTTGCCCCTGATAGATAAGATTGCTTCATTGTTTTCTTCTGACGTTGGTTTCGTAAATGATGTTAATGCTCTTTTCACTAAACACATAAACACATGTCTGAAACATAAACCTTTTCGCAAAATGATATTAAAGTGTGCTTTTCTTTTCTTTTTTTTTTTTTTTTGCATATCTATATTAAAACTCACGGCACCCTCTGGACCCTAAAGCGTCCACTTACACCACTTACAGCAAGAAACCGCTCTGTTACCATTTAAATGAAATATACCGTATGGCTCAAAAACATTCAACAATAACCACCTGGATATTCAAATATACTGAAGGATTTGTCTCTGAACTTTTTATAGATGATGAAATAAAATCCTGGTAACAGTCTTGGAATATACAGTAGATAGATATGCGTTGTTTGATTATAACCTCTGGCTCTGGGCTTTAGGGTCCTCCTGGTCCATCCGGAGAAGCTGGACCACCTGGACCTCCTGGCAAAAGAGTAAGTCTAATTTTTATACTTTTTTTTTTTTTTTTTAACTGTTTATAACTATAACTTGGCTTTATGTTTAAACGGGGGGTGAAAAGCTCAGCCCTGTCAACTACTGCCGTTTTTAAAGGCAGCAGAAAAAAAAAAACAGGTTATCACATACTTTATCATTTTTAATCTGATGGGAAGCATTTTAAGACTCAAACCGGTGAGAGGAAATCGTGTTTGACGTCGGCGAGACGGCGGAGGGCTGAGTCATCCTTCATTCAGATTACGAACCTCCTTCGGAGACATCGAACAGCTGATAATTCATCATTTACGGGATAGAGATGGAGAGAAGCACCTGAGCTGGAGCTCAACCTAAACCCCCCCCACCTCAGGTTGAGAGACGTCTCGGTATCGATCCGGAGTGACAGTGATGAGAAAACAATATCATAACTACTTCAGGAAGCGTGTAGGGAGGAGCCGAGAGAATCCAGCTGTCATACTCGCCCCAGCTCGTCTGAAGCTGGCTCTTCAGTGGAGATGACGTTATGACTCGAAGGGGATTAACTTTCAGAAGATTGTGACTAGATTAATAAAATGCACTCTGATACCGCAAAAAATCATCGTTCACAACAGGACCGCACGTGGCTTTTTTTTTCTGTCTCGAGTCACCCAATGAATTATGGGTATCACCTTTTAAAAACAGCATTTTCATCATTTTAATAGACAAACAAGGACACACGGTGTGATGGATAGGAAACATCGCTCTCACACAAGCCCCCCTGGTGCTTTCTAATTTATTTGCCTGTCCTCGTCTCCACAGCCCTGTTGAAGCGCTCAGGGCCGGGGCTCAATGTTGGGGTGCTGATGTCACAAAAAAGCATGTAACACTCACAGGACTCTCTGTGACTCTCTGTGCTGTGTGCTGGGAAATTATATTTATACCATTTTACTTCATACTTAATGTCATACTGCAAATAAAATATGACTTAAAATGACTCCCTATTTGGAGCAACAGTTCTATTCACCGCGATGTTTTTCCAAACCGCCATGCAACGCTCGTCTGCTAAACAGAATTATTCCTGTCTGACAGTCACACATTCCATGCTCCGTTCAAATTTGTGCTGAAACACACTTTATCCAAAAACGCTGCCTAGAGGAGCAAAGCGGGAGCGACGGTATTTTTACTGTCTATTATTATCAGCTTGTGCCTGGACCCAACTGGAAATACCATATGCAAATAGTTCAGCAAACACTTTTAACATTAAGCTAACCGATCATTAGGCCTAGTTCATCCCATTCCATTGATTTTCTCAAGGCATGGACAAGGCGAGTCTGTAGAGCTGTAGCTGTTAGGTGAGTGTCATGTGCACGTCGTAATCCTGTAGGATTAAGCTTACTGGGCGTATGGAAAGGTTAAAATAGCTAATAATCGCTGCTGTTCTGGAAAACTTTATAATATGTTCGTTTGTCCGCGTCTAGAAGAATTCTTTTTCACACCCAGCAACACTACTGCATGCACCGAAATGCTGGAAATATCCAACTCGGATCGAATGAACCTGAATGCGATTCACTGGCTCAACTGAATCTCGGTCAGGAATGAAAGAGAGGAGGGAATCTTTTAACTCCCGATCCAGCAGTGACAAGGATTTAAAACACTGAACTGCTGAATAAGAGAGCAGGAAATCTCAGCCATGACCAAGTGATTCACTAAATGAACGAGTGACCAAATAAATTCACTGATTTATCCTCTGAGCCACCGAATGAGAGAGGAGGAAATGTGGGTTGCATTCTAAAGATTCGCACATTTTAACCGCTTTCATCTGCTGAACGAAAGAGGAGTGAGGATTAGTCCAGATTCACTAATTTAAGTAGTAATCTATTACACAACAGAAGTGCAAACCTCAGTCAAGACTGAGTGATCCGCTGAATGAACACGAGAGCACTGACTCTTGGTCATGTCCAGATGCTTCGCCGAATGAACGATTTAAACAATGAAACGAGAGGAACGAATCTCTTGTCATGAAGCAAAGGATTCCCTGAATCATGGAATGTTGATCTGGATCGACAAGTACACAGATTCACAGACAGAAATATATAAAGCAAATTTACTTTAAAAAAATCTGTCTTTGATCATCATGAAGTCAGTTCTGCATATTTTATATATATATATATATATATACATACACACACACACACACACACACAGAGATTCGTTCACCTCAGTGACTCGTTCACACTCGTCCGTTACTGTGCTTTCGCTGTTTCAGGGCTCAGTGTTGCTGTGTCTATTTCACCCCAGCAGCGTTGACTGTTATTATTCATCCTCACAGCATCCTCGTTTCAAAATTTCATCAAGCTCGATAACAAAGCGCTCTGCTCACGTATGCATTATTCAGGCAGGAAAAAAAAAAAAAAAATCACTTCTTCCAATATGCTCATGGAAAATGAGACTTTCATGCAGGAGATGCGGTGGCTAATGACTGAAGGATTAAACAGAGGAAAAAGAGGCTGTTTAATCAGCGGAGGTGTTTAATGCGGAGAGAACGCTCTCTCTCTCTCTCTCTCTCTCTCTCTCTCTCTCTCTCTCCATCTGCATCTATAATTCAGCCCTTTGAACGTAAACTTTGTTTAATCAGCCTTTTCTCGGAAAGAAGCGGAGATATCCGTCTCTCTCTCTTCTCACCGAACGCTGCTTTATTTATTCATGTGGGTATTAAAAGGAGAGAATCCAAACCCGCCACTTGTTGAGGTTACACTCCCTTTGCCTTGAGTTTTTCCTCAGAACAGGAGCGAAAGTATCATTTATCAGATAAACCATAACAATACGAGGGCTGTGTTTTCTGATAACGAATTTTAAGATCAGATTAAAAGGGAATGCCTTATATCTTATCTTGACTTTTTCAATTTTTGTCCCAGAGTTATATCATGGATTGTGAGCATGGATAAATTCGCTGCTGTATATCACACAAGTGCAGGAGCGAGTAAAGAAATATGCTCTCGCGCTCATGATCTTGTTTCTGCTCTTCAGGGACCCCCAGGAGCGCCGGGAGCCGAGGGCAGGCAGGGCGAGAAGGGAGCCAAGGTAAGATGAGAAAGCATAAAAGCATAAAAGACGTCTTTATGTACACTGCGCTATTCCACTCCAGTCTGAAATACGCAGCCTTTTGTGATTGAAAATGTAGGAACCGTCTCACTAACAGAACATGTACCGGTTTTTCAGGAATATGTTTTACATTAGCTTAATGCGCGTTTCAGTGGTGGACAAATCACTAGCCTGGGTAGGTGACGATTTGATTCGATAACCAGAAAGAGAAAAATAACCCTCCTCCTTTATTAAAGGCAGAAACTAACCTTTTCCATAGGGTGCGTATCTGTTTAAATGGTTTCGTGGCACATCTCAGGGCTGTGTGCTAATTGGTCTGAATCCATCCACCTGCTGCACTACACACACTGGCCCTTTTTACTCTGCAGGTTAAATCGCATGCTCGGAGTTTCATGCTCAGAAGCAGCAGGTTTGTGGAAACACTGACGAACCTGTACACAGCAAATCCGTCTTACTACATGCAGTCACCTCATGGCTAAACATGCAGAGAGGAAATGAAGATGCTAGCACAAGTTGAATGGTGTCTTTTAAGTGTAATGAGAGGACAGAACACGGTAGCTCTTAGCTGAATCATTGGCTAGTGACTTGTGGACTTTTTGCCGAGGGCTTGAGTGTGATAAGAGCAAACGCAACTTCCCTTAGTCTGCATTAAATAAATAAATAAATGCACTTGCTAAATAGCTCGCCATACAATATTGCATTATAATAGCTACCAATTTTTATCTGTCAGGTTTCTGGGCAACAAAACATTAGACTGCGCAGCACACTGGAGCTTTTACTTGCTATGAATTTGTTCCCCTCTGCAGTTTATTACAGTATTTACGGTAGACCTGCTACTCTACGAGTTACAGTAATTCACCAGCCACTGTGTTTAAATAACAAGCGTTTGTTTGTTACACTGTAACTGTAGTTTGATGTACAATGGGACAAAATCAACCACTAGGGGTCCTGAAGTCCTAATTTAATGTGAAATTCAAATGTAAATAAAACCCATGCTTGCTACATGCAGCTTAGCGACAAACTGATTTAAACACTGACTTTTATTTAATCGAACAAGACAGAATTGAGGTATTTAGGTATCTTACACGTAGAAGTGACTGTTCTCCAGAAAATACAGTTGATATTACAATTAGACACGACATTATATTATGGATTCTGCTCAACAGTGGATGAAACGGTGTCATGCTAGTGCTTCGTAATGAGCAAAATCAGTGTTTCAGAGTCAATTATTATTTTAAAAATGGTTCGAAATTGCTTAATAAACTGTTTCTAAACTTTATTTCGACTCATTCCACCTCCACCGTCTGCACACAGGGTGAAGCAGGAGCCGAGGGTCCACCTGGTAAAACTGGCCCTGTCGGACCCCAAGGGCCTTCTGGAAAGCCTGGTCCTGAGGGTCTGAGAGGAATCCCTGGTCCTGTGGTGAGTGTCGGTTTATAGCCAATTACTCAGGCAACACATACACATACACACACACACACACACACACACACACACACACACTTAGAATTCCAGATCTTGTCAAGCAGCACCTTGGGCGCTCTGAGAATAATCGATATCCTGTATGTATGTCTGCAGTGTGTATTTTATTTCTTCCTCCACTTTTTTGAGCACGCTTTTTCATGGACGATTAATCATCTTGCCGTCCGCTCCGAATCGATAGCAAGCCGGAGGTGCACCAGCAGGCGATAATCCCTGATATAACCGAATGCATTTTTCTCCTTCTTCTCACAGGGTGAACAAGGACTTCCTGGTGCACCTGGACAAGACGGCCCACCTGGACCGATGGTGAGAGTGCCCTTCTCTCATTTCTTTCCCTCTCTCCTGTCTCTTCCTGTTTTATCAGTCCTGCTCTTTATCTTTTCTCCCCTATTCCTCTACAGAGTGCTTTCTCTTCCTCTTTATTACTGTATGTGTGCTGATGTATCAGTGTTGGCTTTCCAATTTTAGGGACCTCCTGGACTGCCTGGCCTGAAAGGTGACCCCGGGTCCAAGGGTGAGAAGGTGAGCGAGATCCAATTTTCCTCCCTGTCACCTTCATGTTAATGTGGGTTCCTCTATTCCCCGATCTCTTTAACCTCCAGCCGTGAAATCTTCAGTCTTTTGCACCAGTTCTGTGACAAAAAATGTGAATTTACCACAAAATCTTAATATTCTCTGTGAGTTTACAGGCTCACAAACTTGTCGTTTATGAATCCAAGTTTGTTTAATGATCTTCTTGTACTTTGTGCTAAGTGCTAGCATAAACTTCATGCTAATGCTCGTTGATCATTCTTATAATGCTCTTGGCTTGCTTTAAATTGGTTTCTCTAATATATTTCTCTAAAATAGTTACACTTGCCAACTGAAATTATTATATTTGATTAGCTTGGTTTGTAGCCTATTAATACCTGCTCCGATATCTTTGCTAATGCTTATGCATATGTGTGTGTGTGTGTGTGTGTGTGTGTGTGTGTGTACAGGGTCACCCTGGTCTGATCGGGCTGATCGGTCCTCCTGGTGAACAGGGAGAGAAGGGAGACCGTGGATTACCTGGACCTCAGGGCACACCTGGTTCTAAGGGTGATTCTGTAAGTGACCCACTCCCTCTCGTTCTCTCTTTCTCTCCATCCCACCTATGATTGCCAACTGAATCCTTAACAGCGGTGAAGGCAAACTCCACTTCACCTCCACTACAGACTCCTGATAAAGTCAGTTCACTGCTTTAGCCCAAATTCCACCACTGGCCAGGCCAGAAAAAATAAATGGATAAATGGATGGAAGAACAGATTAATAGGTAGTTGATCTATAGACAGATGGATGACTGGTAAATATATGAATGGCTGGATGGATGCTTAATGAATAGATAAATGGTTAGGTAAATAGCTAAATGACCGATGGATAGATGAAGAGACAGATAGATGATCTGTGGAGGAATGGAAAGAGGGGAAATAGCTCGATAATTAGTAGATGCGTGGAGTTTGTTCTCCCCGTGCTTCAGGGGTTTCCTCCCCCAGGACAAAGACATGTGATGTAGGCTGATTGGCATTTCCAGATTGTCCGTTGTGTGTGTGTGTGTGTGTGTGTGTGTGTGTGTGTGTGTGTGTGTGTGTGATTGTGCCCTGCGAAGGGTTGGCCCCCTGTCCAGGGTGTCGCCCGCCTTGTGCCCCGAGTCCCCTGGGATAGGCTCCAGGCTCCCCACGACCCTGTGTAGGATAAGTGGTATGGAAAATGGATGGATGGATGGGTGGATTAGTAGATGGATGAATTAATGGAAAACAGATGAACATATAGATAATGGATGGGTGGATGGATGGAAGAATGATGCATGGATGAATGAGTGGTTGCTGAATAGATAAAGCATTAGATAAATAGGTTGATCTTTGGATGGATGGATGGACAGATGGATTAGCAGCTAGTGAATGTGATTCTGTTCCACTGGCTCTTTCACTGATTTCCACAGAAACTCGTTCCTGATGTTCCTGTGTTCTCTGTGGAGGCGACACACACACACACACACACACACACACACACACACACACACACACACACACACGTCTGTATCAGAGCCACGCTGAAACCCAGATTAAAAAAGCCATGAGAAACTTCATGCATTATTAAACCTGCATTGGAGCTTGAGTGGCCGTTCATCCCAGCTGGCACGCTGATGCCTTCGCTGGTGATTTAGCGCTCACTGTGGCTCTGGCTTTCATATCAGCGCTCTGCTTTTCTCTCCCTGCATGTTTAGCTCAGTTTTTGGACAAACATCCTTTTGCTACTTGTAAAATTTCTGACTCTTTTTTTTCCCCCTATAGGGTATCTCTGGTGCTGCTGGACCCCTCGGTCCTCCTGGTCCTCCTGGACTTCCTGTGAGTCCCTCGTTCACGTCTCACTTTACACTCATGTAATGATCTGTAGGGAGATTCTCTCATTAATGGTTTCCTTTGCTCATCAGGGTCCTCAAGGTCCGAAGGGATCAAAGGGTGCAAGCGTAAGCATAATTTCTTTTCTTTGCGTTTCTTTTATAAATATTTTAAACCCGGATCTGACTTTACCTGTTCTGCTGTCTTGATCAGGGTCCTGCTGGTCCAAAGGGAGACACTGGAGTGGTCGGACCTCCTGGTCCTCCTGTGAGTATATCATGTTTATTTCTTTAGCATTTGAATTTGAGCATCATGTTATAGCTGAGAAATTAAAGGATAAAACGGGATTGACGTCAACTTGTCCTGGAACTGCAGGGCCCCCCGGGTGAGATCATCCAGCCGCTGCCCATCCGGTCCCCTAAGAAGTCACGGCGCGCCAGTGAGATGCAGGCTGACGAGGCGGGGCTGGACTACGGCGAGGGCATGGAGGACATCTTCAGCTCCCTGAATAATCTCAAACAGGACATTGAGAGGTTGAAGTACCCCATGGGCACCCAGAACAACCCGGCCAGGACCTGTAAAGACCTGCAGCTGTCTCACCCCGAGTTCCCTGATGGTGAGCAGACAGAAGGGCACCAATTCAGCACAGGAAGGAGAGCCAATCTGAATTTGATGCAAACACAAGAGCTAGAAGCAGTTACATTTTTTTTCTTTTAGTACCCCAAAGAATGCCAGATACACAGTTATCCATAATTAATGTCTAAGCCTTGATATATAGACACCAACCAGAGGTATGTCCCAAACATTAGCTTCCAAGAGAAGAGTTCTTACTCCATCAAGGAAACCTAAAAGAAATTATGCTGGAAGTCGTACATTTGTGTCATATATATCACATACATCATGTAAGGTGGCAATCATGTCACCTTCCTGATCACAGGGTCATGAAAAGATTTGTATTTGTTAATCTACAGTTCCTTGTCCCTGGTATTCAGCTTGATGTTTCTTACTCTACTCTCTAGGACCTCCACCATCTTCACCTTCTTGACTGCATTCTCCAGTTCAGGCCGTGTTATTTACTATATACGCTCCCTACACGGGGAAGAGCGGAATAGTGTTGTAGACTACTGCTAGTGCTCCGATACGCTCGATCAGTCACTATTCGTGATTCAGTCACAGAAAAAGAGCGGCTCCAAAGAGTGAATATGTGCCTGCTGGAAAAACTGATGAAAGAAAGAAAGAAAGAAAGAAAAGATCAATACTGTCCTGCATATAAATTACAGTTGTTTATTCAGAAGCCTTTTCTTATAATCATGTGACATGTTTAGTAAACATGTCTTAATAGATTTAATTTAGACAGCTAAAATAATAATAATAATAATAATAATAATAATAATAATAATAATAATAATAATAATAATAATAATAATAAAATCTAAAGTGTTTTACATGAAAGATTAGTCAAAGAATTAAACAATTTATAATCATAAAATATGTATAATGATAAAAGAGCTTAAAAATAAAATGTTATATAAAAATGTTCTAATATTTTATTTTTTTATTTTAATTACATTTTTAGTTTATTTTTTTTATTTTCTTATATATATATATATATATATATATATATATATATATGTTATTCTTGCATATAACAAAAACAAAGGATAACATGGCATATAAAATGCTAAAGAATAAATACCACCATTAATAAAACAATTAGTGTAAAATATTAAATTAAAGTAAATGGATTAATTTGATTAAATTATGGAACATCCAACCTCACACATTCGAAATGTATTTTCATTCATTTCATTAATGTGTAAATGTTCTTTAAGTACAGAAAAGTATTTATATTACTATTACTATAATTAAAAGTCACGCTAGCTAGCTAAATGTCTTCTTATTAATTAATTACTCTAATTCATTCGCACCACACAGGGACGGTAAGGAAATATGAAGAGTACGTTTCATTTCAGTAACTTTATATCACACACACTGGCCACGTTCTGGATGCTGCTGAAGATGAACTGATCTGTAACTCAGGGTTAATAAGCTCAGTATTAACCGGTGCGTCATGGCGCTTTGTTTTGTTCTCCTCAGGTGAATACTTCATCGATCCTAATCAGGGATGCTCCGCAGATTCCTTCAAAGTCTACTGCAACTTCACAGCAGGAGGCGAGACCTGCATCAACCCCGAGAAGAAGTCCAGCGGAGTGAGTGGCATTACCGAACCCCTGCTGGGAAATATAGATATCATCTCTGAAGGCTAATGCAAATATGGAGTGATTTTAATTGACTGAATTGCAAATTGCATAAAGTTTTGTCTTGATATATACAGGTTTACAGACACTGGGTGATACGCTGATGTGATATTAATAATCAAGAACATTATTATCCACTTTTCACCAATATCTTAATAAAATAATCATGATACACTTTTGATGTAATGATGTAATGATGCATCGTTATGGTCAGGTTTCAGTGCTTTGAGCTCTCCCTTAATTGGAAACAGACATTTAATACTATTTTGTACAAAATATTTCATTTTCCATCCTTTTCTTTCTTTATCTGAATGCTTGCAATTCGTCTGTGTGTGTGTTTTTTTTTTAAATCAATTCTCTGTTTCTGTGCACTCCTGAAGGTCCACATGTCCTCCTGGCCCAAAGAGACGCCCGGCTCATGGTACAGTTCTTTCAAGCACGGCCATCTCGTAAGTGCACTCGTCCTCCTTTTCCCCATTTCTTTCTTTTTTTGTTTTTTTTTTTGTTTTTATTTCCTCTGAGCTAAAAGGTTTCTAAAGGGCCAGAGCGAACTCCTCTTCACTGTCCTTCTCTGCCACATAAATACACAGTAATAGCAGATTTGCTTTTGAAATGCTTTTTAAGATGCACTGACCCAAGGTCTTCAGCACAAAAGGCCACACACACACACACACACATACCGTATCCATATTTAATGCATTCAGCAGGGAGATAGAGGGACAGAAAAAAAAAAGAAAAACATCTGCCTCATTATATATCTCCTTCTATTCAAGTATTCAAGCCATTCTCTGTACAGCCTGAAAGCATAATATTATTTCATGTGTGTGTATGTGTGTGTGAGTGTGTGTGTGTGTGAGAGAGAGAGAGAGAGTTTACAGAAAACACTTTGCTAATGATGTTTCTCAGGCACTAATCCCTCCTCTGTTGCTGTTTCCCCTTTCGTTCCCGGCCATGACCAGCTGTCGTACGTGGACGCCGAGGGCAACTCAATAAACTCAGTGCAGATGACGTTCCTCAGACTACTGACGGCCTCGGTGAGGCAAAACTTCACCTACATCTGCCACCAGTCCGTGGGCTGGCACGACGCAGCGGCGGACAACTACGACAGATCCCTGCGCTTCCTCGGCTCTAACGATGAGGAGATGTCCTACGACAACAGCCCCTACATGAAGGCCTTGTCCGACTCCTGCTCGGTATGAAACGTCAAACTCCTCCCACACGCCACGTTCACACACAGCCATATCTTGCTCTTTATGCTACAGAGCTGCTAAATTCTGAAATCGGATTGGTCAGATGCTGTTCTCCGACACTAGTGCGGCTGCAGATCACAGCTTTATACTAATGCGCTCCTTCTAATACGTTATCGTTTCTATAGTAACAGCTCATTCATGGGGAATTGTATGGTATTTATACTCCTCATAAACAGATTAAATAACATGCCATCATTGATATACTGAAGTTTTCTGTGAGAAGGTTTATTTAACATTTATGGAAGGAGTCTCCAGTGTCAGAGCTTTGATAACAAGGACAGAGGAGGTACATAAGAAGCAGCGTTTTTTTTTTCCCCCCCACTCTCTCCGAGAGAGAGAATAACGAGAGACTGCTGAGGGAACTTTTTTCACAGACTTTCCACAACATGTGTGTAACTATAAATGGATAAAAATTATGACGTGCCATTTGTTAATTAATAAAAAAAGTTAGAGTCGGCATATTGCTGTGGTATAAGCTTGAGGACATGCTGTTATAGGAAAATAATCAACTTCAGGGTTGTAACAGTAACTCCAGTGCTGTAGCTTCATTACACCACCCAGTCCTTGATTAGTTTACTGTAACAGCACAACACACACAGCTTTATTCTTTACATATCACTCATTCAGTACTCATTGATTAAATAAACACATACGGAAAGGTATCGAAAGTGTTGATGCTGATATAATTTGCACATTTTTGTCTCTGTTTGTTCTGCAGTTGAGGAAAGGTCACGGGAAAACCGTTATCGAGATCGACACGCCCAAAATCGAGCAGCTTCCCATCGCCGACGTCATGCTGAACGACTTCGGGGATCCCAATCAGAAATTCGGATTCGAAGTCGGTCCGGCTTGCTTCCTTGGCTAAAATCAAAACCAAGAACGACATCACGATGACAAAAAAAAAAAAAAAAAACTTGACAGGGAAGGACTTTTGTTTTGTTTAATCTTTTTAAAAATTGTACCGTCGAATCACCCAGCCTCCGTTCAAGCCACATGCAAGTTTTGAATGATAGTCATGATGTTAAAGGAAAGTTTTTTTTTTTTTGCTGAATATATCATAAATCATGCCACCTTCTGCTCAGAGGGTGTGAAACGCAAAAAAAAAAACCTGTAATGGAGGGGGGAAAAAAAAGGAGAAGGACACGGAGGAGTGGCAGAACGGAGAGCTGCGAGACAAACGAGGGGGGAGAACGAGGGAACGAGAGAAAGACAGACCTCCCCAATGGAGTCGGAATCGGTGCTGTGCAACACAAACGACATACAGAAACGTCAACAACTATGGTGCTTGAGTAAAATAATATTAAAAAAAAAATAGTAATAATAAAATAAGAGGTGCTAAGTGAAAGAAGGTGTATTTTGATGAAACTGTAATTATTGTTTTGTACATTACTGTTCTTTTCCAATTCCACTTCAAAACTTGCATGTGTATCGGCATCTGGCTCTCAAGTCAACATCTATAAATTAAAGAGTAAATAAAAACAATAAATAATATTTTTGTGATAAATACTGTGTACCTATTATTAAACAAATAAAAGCGAGCATTGAAATGATCCCTCATTCCTAACGCTAACGTATGTCCTTTGTATATATTGACCACCCGAACACCTCGCCAAAGCAGAGATGCACCAGCACACGCAAACGCAACGTCCCTCGCCAGCGTTGCCTCTTGTGCTTGTTCCTCGAAGCAGTCGTGGCATTCATCCACCTTCTATTTAATTTTATTCATTCATTTTTTTCAATCTGTTTTTTTTTTTTTCCCCAGTTTGTCCATTCAGTCGTATACCTCAACCATTCTTAATATCCATAGCGAAGTGAGGCCAGCGTGCCCTGTATATACCTTGGTTACACATTTAATTTTATATATTTTGGGTGGGGAATTTTTTATGAGGAAAAAAAAAAAGGAATAAATTGAAACTACAAAACATATCTGATAGGCTGTTCCTCTTCTGTTCCATTTTTTTTTCTGTGAATGAAACGAGACACTCTCTTTTTTTCCAGTGACCCCTTTCTTTGTAACTAAAATGAGAAAATGTTTAAAATGTGTTCTTTATGGTTCGTCTGAATATTAAAAACTGGATTCCAAACCAACCGTGAAACCGGTGTGTGCTCTCGAGTCATTTATTTCGTAAATATGGCTCAGTTTGAAAGCAGGGGAGAGTAGCTTCCACATACTCAAACAGTAGCTAGCACGTGCTCATGTGTGTCACGTGAGCTGAACTGAACCAAGCCAACCAAGTTTGTTACGTTTCATTTTGTTTTGCATTTTTGATATCGTGCGGGGCACGGATACTTATAAACGCTCATCCCACCCTGAGTCCGCCGAGTTCTTGAGTCGCGTTGTGCCACAAACAGAGAAAGAAGTTGTCTTTGGTCACAGCACCACAAACTAACTAAACTAACTATTTACATATTTACAAGATTCTATCATTTCTATCAAGAAAGCAAAACAAAATGAAGCAGTGGTAGTGAGGGGCCAGACAATAGACATGAAGGAAACTGTTACAGATGGAATAACTCACTTTTAGTACTGTAAAGATCGCCAAGAATAGAGAATTAAACAACAAACAACAGTGTGTGTGGGTGAGGCAAACAATGATCGGATGTTAGGAAAACATGTGTGATCAGTGATCGGATGCTGGGAACATGTGTGATCAGTGATCGGATGCTGGGAACATGTGTGATCAGTGATCGGATGCTGGGAACATGTGTGATCAGTG
>CM074916.1:29975589-29986336 GCA_037576815.1 Pangasius larnaudii
AACTGCACACACTGCACCTGAGACACTGTTTATTTATTTAAAGCGAAGGATCGTCACATTAAATACTGACTCTGTTTAACGTATTACAAAAAAAATCAAAGAAAAAAATCAGTAAACAAACAAAATACAATAAATTTGATATACTAGTCCTTTTACAAAATTGCTTGTCTAATGTTGCTTGTAGAAACTGTGAAATGCTTCCACTTGGCTGACATTTTCACTGTTGTTTAATGTTTTCTCTGCCAAATTTTTTTCCTTTTGGCCAAAAACCAAAAGTGCTGTTTTTGGCTGATGTTAGTGATGATGTGTGTCTAAAGTTAGTGCAAGTCAAGCACACAATGATAGATTTTATGTCAAAGTAATGAAGTCAAAACCATGACAGAAAGTCAGGACGCTGCATATTTCAGACGGGAAAATCGAGAGGAGACGAGAGCACTGGCTGAAACATTAGTAATGTGAGATGAGACGAAGGGGGCGGGGTTTCCAAGGGTGTCAGTTAATATCAGTGCCTTCAAAACACCCTACATGACTGTCAATCATTCCAGATTTATATGTCAATAGGCTCTTCTGGGGTTTTTAGCCGGGGGGAATAAAGAAGACTACTCTTTTGGCATATTTTTGTGTGACAACTTGTTAAAGTCAGACGGTCTGCATTATGTGTAGTGGGTTCTTTATGACTGTGGGATTTGTGCAGAAGAAACCATGGAGGGACAGAAAAAGTCTGAGGTACAAACTGGTTAGTTGATGGAAACATGCCTCAATTTAAACATACATATAATCCAAAATTTCAAACCACTAGAGTGTGATGTGTGCGATGATGGATCACATGACCTAGTTCACATGATTTATAGCCACAAGTAGATCAAGAAATGAAGACGATCATGTGGTTAAAATCTCATGAAAGTTTTCCATCTTTGTTTTCTCACAGGAATTACATTTACTGTGAAAATTTAAAAGAACTACATCATTGAGACACTGTATACCAGATGATTTATTGCAAAGAAAAAGAAAGAAAAAAGATCTACATAACTTTGCTGTTTTATTTCAGCTTGTTCAGTAATTTTGCTAAAAGCTAATAACTAAGAAGCTAACTATGTTGTTAGCAAAATATAATTTTCAATAGAATCAGCCAGAGTGGAAGGTTTTTAAGACATTAAAAAAAATGATACTATCTAATTAAATGCAGTCAGGCCAAACTGAATCAATAAAGAACATCTACAGGCGTCTCGTCAGTTGCTGATCAGTGGGATACCACTTTCATAGGACACCATCTGAATCTATGCCGTTACTTCTGCTCTGTTTTAGTCCTCTTTTAAAAATCAGCTTGCCTTGATGACTCGGGAAAGTATACAACACCTAGTACATCACTCAAGACGCCAGGTTCGGCTCCTGAATTGTGTCTAAAATCATTTAATTTTTCATACTGAAAAAGAAATGAACAAATTTAAGTGTACAAACACATCTTTTCTAGCATAAGCTAGCTAGATGGCTAAGACCAGGCACCAAACTGACACAGTTTTCAACAAACTATAATGTCAACACTGACATTCCTCATGTTTTAATACCAGTAAACAGGTGTTTTTTTAATAAATAGCTGATATAATTTAGTCGATAATTAACTCAGAAAGCTAATTCTTGTCTTTTCAGTTGGACTACTAGACCACTTAAAACTAGCCAGATCCTAGCAAGATAATTTAGCTAGTTAACTAGCCATTCTTGCTTAGCTAACAGGAACATTTTTTTAGTACACTCTGATAACCAGACAATCTCAAACAGAATTACAGATGTTTTTTTTTTTTTTAGAAGTACCTTGTCACCATATTAGATCGCTAGTCTTTTGAGTCAGTAGTTTTACAATTTAATGTTCTGTTCTTTCTGTCAGCCATTTTCAGTTCTTCCTGCAACGCAGCATTTTTCTTGTTTAACTGCATCGTTGTCTTGTGGATTTATTACAACATAGGGTATGTGATTTACACATTCATGTTTTGGTAGATTTTACTGAGAAAGTTTAAACTATTTAAAAAAAATGTTGTTAAAGTTGTGTCGTGTTTCTCCATAGTAGCAACATTCTAACAATTATCATGTCTGTTGTTCAGTAAAGAAGTTATTTGGTTTTAAATAGAGAAATGAAAGCACTTTTTTTTTCTGCTAAAAGAATTGCCTTTTGTTCAAAATGGGACATTTTGCTCTAAGCATATAAAGTATCTGATTATAGTGAGCCTTCAGAGTTTGCACAATGTCATGATATTCATCAACTGAACAAGTGGTTTAAAGTTGACTCAAGTAAAGCTCCATCTGATCAACGCATAGTTTTTTTAAATCTAAATCAGAGTTCTGAGGGAGTTTCGGTTGAACAGATTATTATTATTTAAGCCCATTTTACTTTATTACTGAACACGTCAGTGCAGCTCGTTCACCAAAGTAAGAGTTAGTCACTAGCAGGATGGGCAGTAAAAAGCTGAGTAAACTAAATATTGTATAGTGAATAAATATACACTTGTTTTTTTTTACTTGGTTAGATGATTTGTTGTATACCTGCAGTGCATTGTGGGGAATACGAATGCTTTCTTGCTCACTGTAGCTACATGATATAAAGACTTAAAAATAATGACTGTCAGGTATTTGTAGAGGAGACAGATGCAAGTGCAGATAATGTGTATTAAAAGCAAGGTGTTAGCAAAACCAACAACATGACCAAAAAACCCATACAACCATGAGCCACACACTAACACACACTAACACACACTAACACACACTAACACACACAGCCACACACTAACACACACTAACACACACAGCCACACACTAACACACACAGCCACACACTAACACACACAGCCACACACTAACACAATGACAAGAGCTTGACAATGAAACCCAGAAATCAGAATTTAAATAGAGGTGCTTGTTAGGAGTAACACAGAACAGGTGTGAGTGATCAGTGGGACATGTGACATGGTCATGTGACATGCTAGGACTGATGGGTAATGTAGTTCAGTGCCCCTTTGGTGATATTATGACAACATCTATCCATGATATCTTTTTGAAACAGATTCTTTTCAGTCGGACATTATTTGGCTAAAACTGAAGATACTGTATTTAATACAATATACATACTTAATATTAAGTATGAAGAAGGAAGCAATGGTGATTCTTAATGTATCTTAAGACAATGTAAAATTTTGTAAATAGTTTCAAAACTGGATCTTATACATTATTCATGAGAAATGTTACTTTTTCATTTATTTAATACATACGCATGGCAATACCGCATACGTGACATTTCAATATGGGCAGTTCTGCTTGCTTTACAGGCTGATTTTGGATTTAGTGATTATCTGGTGGCTGTAAATTTATGTCGAGACATGAAAGATTAAACACAGCGTCATCTTCTCTATAATTTTCCTCAATTTGGTGTTTGAAAAGCAGCACTTTTAGAGTAATTACCCACATTTTTGATTGTTGATGAGTACAGCCAACGGAGACACACTTTAAGGGCAGAAAAAGTTCGTTGTGTTTTTGATGAATACATATGACTAGAATATGTGATCAGTTTGGATATAAAATGTTTCATCTATCTATGTATTCACCTATCTCAGTTCGGACCTGCAGAACTGTAGGTTACAGCGAAAGCCAGGTGGAGAAAGTGGAGCATTTTCAAAATGTTCTTTTTACTTCACAAAATGTTCCATTGTTCTTCAATACATTTACACTCAGTGTCTGCGAACTCTCACACCGAAGTGAAATGAATTCCCCGTCACACACAATATCAATTATCAACATCGCAGAGCTTTTTTCAGATGGAGAAAAAAAAAAAAGCTTGACAAAACAGAGCATCGCATCGCGTCTGATCTCCGAGCCTGTAGATGAGAAGCGGTTCAATAAATAGCAGAAGCAGACAGCAGGTTAAATTACTTTCCCTTGCTGAGCCTGAAGCCTTGCAGGTATTTTACAGCTTGATGAAAAATAACGCTGTACTCATAATAACACTGTCTGATCTCTCTAGAGGAGTACATCGCCACCACCATGAAAATCATACTCATTTCTTTGCAGTTGCACCAGAAGGGCTGAATGTTCACAGAAATACTGGTGCTATTACACAAGCAGCAACTGAGTTACATTTCCAGCATGGATGTAATCAGATTAAACTAAATATAAGAATTCAAATTTTTAAAAAACAAACAAAAAACTTGTGTCCTCTTTTTATCTGCATGTATCGATGTGTATTTCAATGAATCGTGATCTGGACCAGATAAAACAATTATATTGGGTAGATCAGTGGACCTATGAACGGTTATAATGCTATATACCTAACACTTTCAGGCACAAATATGGAGAATAGATTTAAGGCTGTATTTTTTTTTTCCAGAAAATAAGATGTAAATCATTTCTAAATCACTAGTGATCCTTGCTGTAATTTATCATTAATAATTATCCTGATTTCTGTATCTCTCTAGGCTATTTGTCATTCTCGATACAGCATGGCTCTGCTATACACACTTTCTACACAAAGTAAAAAAAAGATACTTTTTTTACAGACTCCAGTGAACATTATTTTTTACTTTTTATTATCTTTTAGGATAAATCAGCTGCATCATCAGTCCTTTTGCCAAGACTGTTGCTTAATTATATATATATATATATATATATATATATATAGTACACCATGTATTTTTATTGTGTGTTTTTATGTTTTATGACATATTGAGTCAGATCTGAGATGGAAATGTATTTTTGTGCCCAAATCCCAAATCTGAGCTAACATAAATTTATTGATAAATAAAACTACCTGAAATAGTAATTTGCAAAAGTATTTTGTACAGTTCATGCTGTCGAAGAGAAAAATTAAGTGGTTAAAAATAAAAAATATAATAAAATTCTAAATGGGAAAAATTACAAACACAAAAACCTGATGTATCAAATATGATACAACAAAAATCAGGTTGGCAAAATATATTTTTTTATTGTTAAATTACTTATTAAACATTAGAACCAATTAAATGTTTAATTTTGAATACTTGTATATTTTTTATTAAAGTTTAGTACATTTTTGTAAAGGTTTTTTTTTTTTTGGATTCATAGGGGTAAAGCCTGCAGAAATAAGGGCGTGGTTATGCACTGGCTGTGAATGAGAGAAGGTGCAGAGAACGAGCAGGTAATGACTGAGTGGTTACACCTCTGTGTAGTTAATAATCATGTTCTTTTGACATGCAAGAGAGATCCAGCAGGAATCTGACAGGAAAAAGCTAACAGCCAACTTAACTCTGAACAGATCAAAGACAACAGAAGCACTGGGCATGCTTTTTGTTTGATTTTTATTTGTGTCCATAGTGATTCAGCTGGAAAATAGAAGTGCTGAAATGCGCTCAAGGAAAAAGAAAAGTAAAGATGCCATCACTCTCTCCGAAGGCTTTGGTGTCCTCACTGCCTTCCAAGGTTCTAGAAAGCATATGTTATTTTTGTAACCATCTCCATGTGCTTTTCCAATAACACAACTAATATATCAAGTCATATAATCCCAATTTATAATTAATACACTGCATTTCGACTTTTAAGTATTTTATAAATAAGTAAAAGTCAGTAAAACTTTAAAGGAAAAAGTTACAGCTTTACCTCTGACTGTTACAAACAAATGACATTGGAGACTCCTTCCATAAATGATAAATAAACCTCTCCTTCACTGTATCAATGATTTCACACATTTTTAATCCATTTTGGAGCACCCAGTGTACAAGTCCCTGTGAATGAGCTGGCACTACAGAAAGAATAATGATAAAGTTTCGCACTAAAACTTTGTGTGCACACAAGCATCAGACTCTACACCCAGGAAAAATCCTCATTACCACACTCATGGTTCCTAGAACTCCACTAACAGTGTGCTCGAAAATCTACTTCCTGTATCATTTACTCTGCAACACCAATATGCAACATTTCACAGCCTGAAGCACTCTTGTGACTTTATTGGAAAGGACTTACCATCCAATTATTGACAAGAAAATACACCTGCTTGTCAATGAACTCTGATTAGAGCACTACAGGCGCTTCATAAACACTCCACTGTAATCATGACTGCAGGGAATTCAGTTTAAAGTAGAGTTTTGCAGCATTCTGTTCTATTTATTTGCGTACACAAGTATACATCAAGGTACACACACTCCCACGCCATTTGGGATCATACATCTGGATCCAGGTCCTTACCTCACACCTTTTGTCACTTCTAACTCCAAGTATGTGTCATAAAATTAACTTTTCATGCTTCATTTTGTGAGCAAAATCACCTTTTGTATATAATCATGGAACACAGACATTGTTTCCACCATCATTCAAATTTTAACAGGTCACCGTTTTAACATCATTCGGTTTCTCTAATCAGCAACAAATTCAGGTTTGCAAAAACTGACCATTTATCAAATAGTTTGCATTAAAGTTTGCTTTCTGTTTAACTTTAAAAGCTGATCATGTGTCTGATTCTGTTCACCACGTATCTGTATATTAGTGATGCACCAATATGGTAAACATTTTGATTACTAATAAAATCAAAATTCAGGCCACTCTGGCCTGTAAAACATTAGATGTACAGTACAGTTGCATGAATTGCAATATTTTGTTTTATTTTTATACTTAAAAAATTTAAAAGCATTTATTAAAATGAATTTAAGAAATGACAAAGCACATTATTGTTGACATTTCTGTCCTATGAATCAGTCATTATTCCACAAAACTGATCTGAAAATAAACTGCATAAATTATAATATGATTATCGGTGGTCTGTGTATTTTCTAGGGTGTCGTGTTTTCAAGTGGTGGACAAATATTCTATATCAACATTTATTATATATATATATATATATATATTATTTTGGTTTCTGTGCATTCATAAATATATATAAATTATTATAAGAATAAATGGACCAACAATTAGGGTTTGGATTTTTTGAAAAAAAAAAAAAATAATAATAATAAAAATAAAATAAATAAAGCAAGGAATAAGCATATATAATCCATGAAGCCGTATACTGACTTATACCTGGAAATTAACACTGCGTTGGGAAACATATATGTGGGTTACAATTTCAGTTAATGCATATGTACACTATGTGCAGTATGGTGTCATAACAATATGAAAAAAGTTAATGAAAAAAGTCTCAGTTTGACATAATGGGTTTCTGATTAATATGCACAAGATAAGTAAACTATCAGATGAGAATTAGTTCATGATAATTAAAAAAAAGACCAAAGTAGACACACAAAGTCTAAAATCATTTATCTATCATCACAGCCATCGCTTTTCCATGTCTTTCCAGTTTTCCTAAACACCACACAGATATCGTCTTCATTCTTCTCTGCTCTGTAATGGAGTCAGTAATGGAGTTGGTAATGGAGTTGGTAATGGAGTTGTGGCTGGCATTAGACGCCTCGCATCTGCTGCTGTGTGGTGCATCTGTGTGTGGTATCACAGTGCCAGTGGATGTTATGATCTCTGCTGGCATCCGTCGCTATCCCTCATAGCCGTTTGTTCATAGATCTTCTGAGTAATGCAGCTGTCTATGATTTCATTTCATCATTGCAAGAGTGCTAATCCTGATGATTCTACAGCCATGTGTAGCTGAAAGTCTGAATAATTGCCCTGCTTTCTACAGGAAAGACAGTGTGCTTCTCTACCCTGTTGCTAGTTGATTCTGGGCGTCTGTTGACATTGGTTGAGCAACTGCTCAATAATGGTGAGTGGTCTGGTTTCACGTGTTCATGATTATGCTGAAAAAGCCAATTCATGGCCCTGCTGAGAACTTTAGAGAATCTCCTCAATGTTTGACATTTAAAACTAGGGATGCATTAATACCATTTTTTTCACACCATGTATGAGTATCTTTCTGGTTATCTGGTTTTGGTTTAAAATGTTACTAGCTTGGGGCGGAATAAAAGCAATAAATAAAATGCTCCAAAAAATAAACGGGCTTAGATCTTTCAATAATGCTTGCCCTGTGAACATTTAGATAAAAAATATCTGTGGGGCTACATGGAACGTTTTCCAGTTGAAGGGTTCCCTCGATTAAAAAAAAAAGAGAACCTTTGCATTCAGTTGCATGCTGGACTCTTTGTGCTACGTGATAGCTGTTTTGTAGAAGTTAGCTGTTAAGGTTAATGCACGACAAAAAAAATATGGTAAGAATGTCTTTTTAATTCTCTACCTGCTGTTATAAGCTCTTACCCTCAGAATCACATGGCACAAACGATCAGAGCATGGCTGTGTATAAACAGCTCAAGGTCTGTTTGAGATGTGATCCCTTGTAACTTATCTTGTTGAAGCTTCTCAGCAATTCAATGGAGAGCTACGCTGCTTACTGAAGTCATTACATGATGAATTATTGATAGATGATTGATTAATCCCTGCGCTTGGGGATCAGTAAAGGTAATTGGCTTGAGTTCATTAGACAGAACTCGATAAAGCCAATTGAATTACTGTTTGAGTTTGAATTACTGGAATCTTAGAATAAAAAGGTTAAATCTAGAGCCATAAAAGGTTTTCTCATATGTCCATCAGGGTAAGACCTTTAAAGATCAAATGTAGAATCATCCTAAAAAGGGTTTCCTTTCAGAGTGGATTCAAATTAGGAACCTTGAAGGAAGCTAAGAAGCTTTAACTATCCAAGGATGTGAAAAACCTTTTTGTTAGAAGTCGTGCATTTCCTTTCAGGTTAACTCAGGCCGAAAACCAAGGTCAAGAAGGAGCTAGTTCATTTTTGATGATAAAAGAATCATATATGCAGATCTACCAACCTTTACACATTTTGCATAGGAACTCTGCTTTCGCTGATGTTAACACTGCTATGAGTTATCACTCAATTAATATGCAAAAGAGCGGTCTTCTTTTGTTCCAAATAAAAATGGCAAATAAGGCAGACTTATGACCCTGGAATGATTGACACTTGCATAGGTATTTTGAACTTTCTGATATAAAGTGACCCCTTAGAAGCCCCGTCCCCTTCCCACATCTTACATTTGTAATGTTTCATCCGGTGCTATTTTCTCGACTCGATTTTCAATATTTTATCTTGCTTTATGTCACTTTACCGCTTTCAGTACATGTGAAATCAGTGAATGTGAAATAAAATCTGTCAATGTACATACAGTCAGTTACATAAATATTTGGACAGTGACACAGTTTTCGCAGTTTTGCCTCTGTACACCACCACTATGGATATGAAATAAAGCAATCAAGAAGTAATTGTAGACTTTCAGCTTTAATTCAAGGAGTTTAACAAAGTTATTGCATTAACCATTTAGGAATTACAGCCATTTCCCTCCATTTTCACGGGCTCAAAAGTAACTGGACAAACTAACATAATCATAAATATGAGGATTATTTTTAATACTTGGATGCAAATCCTTTGCAGTCGGTGACTGCCTGAAGTCTGGAACCTACAAACACCAAATGCAGATTTTGCTCTCTTGAGATGCTTTGCCAGACTTTTACTTCAGCCACCTTCAGTTGCTGCTTGTTTGTGGGTCTTTCCGCCTTCAGTTTTGTCTTCAGTAACTGAAAAGCAGCTCAATTGGGTTCAGGTCATTGGGCATTTATGAACATTTAATTTCTTTGCCTTAAGAATCTCTTGGGTTGCTTTCGTGGTATGTTTTGGGTCATTATCCATCTGTACTGTGAAGCACTGTCCTATCAGCTTTGTAGCATTTGGCTGAATGTGAGCAGAGAGTAAAGCCCTATACACCTCAGAATTCATCTTGCTATTTCTGTCAGCAGTCACATCATCAATAAACACCAGTGACCCAGTTCCCTTGGTAGCCATACATGCCCATGCCATAACACTTCCTCCACCATGTTTGACAGGTGATGTGGTATACTTTGGAACATGAGCCCTTCCTTTCTATCTCCATACTCTTTTCTTCCCGTCATTCTGGTGCAAGTTACTTTTGTACCAGAACTGGTCAGGCTTTTTTAGAGGTTCTTTTACCAAGTCTGATCTGGCTTTTCTGTTCTTGAGTGTTTCCAGTGGTTACCATCTCGAGGTAAACCATCTGTATTTACACTCATGAAGGCGTCTCTTGAATGTAGATTTTGACAATGATACGCCCACCTCCTCCAGAGTGTTCTTGACTTGGCTAGATGTTGAGAAGGGGTTTTTCTTAACCAAGGAAAGTAGTCTGCAATCATCCCCTTTAGTTGTCTTCCATGGTCTTCCAGGCCTTTTGGTCTTGCTGAGCTCGGCAGTGCATTCCTTCTATTTAAGGATTTACCAAATTGTTGATTTGGACACTCCTAAAGTTTCTGCTGTCTCTCTGATAGGTTTTTGTTTTGATTTTCAGCCTAATGATGGCCTCCTTAACTTGCATCAACACCTCTTTGTACAGAATATTGAGAGTTCCCATGAACAGCAACTAAATGCACTTGGAAAACTTGGAATAAACTCTAGACCTTTTATCTCCTTAATTTGTCATGAAATAAGGGGGAAACAGTCCACACCAATTGTCAATTGTCCAATTACTTCTAAGCCTGTAAAAATGGAGGGAAAAATGGGTGTAATTCCTAAACAGTTAATGGAATATTTTTGTTAATAGTTTGTCTATAATCAGAGATATAATCTCTGATAGAGAGATAGAGAGAGATAATCTCACAGAACATCCTCCAAGATCCCAATCAGTCTGGCTTCAAACCGACACACTCCACAGAGACTGCCCTTTTGGCCATCACTGAGAAGCTACATGCTGCTAGATCAGCCAAACTATCTTCAGTC
>CM074916.1:30044309-30060705 GCA_037576815.1 Pangasius larnaudii
TATATATATATATATATATATATATATATATATATATATATATATGTTGTAATCATGTTATGTTGGTGTAGGTATAATGCTAGCTGGCTAAATTTTGGTGAGGCTAACATTAACATGCCAAATATTAACAAATATATAAATAAGTTGCATGATATTTAATAAGAAGCATTTCTGTCATAAATATGTTTTAAATTGCATAAACTTATAGTCACACTTTCAGTGAGTGTAGTAGGATTCCAGCCATGTTTTATTGCTGTAACTTCCAGTTGAAAGAGCAATTTTGGGTCTTCTTCCTCCCATCTCGGCGATACAAGGTGTTGGTATGTTGCTGATATTACTGATGATATTACTGCTGATATTACTACTGATATTACTGCTACCAGTCCTCTGTTTATGTGTTACCATCAATAAGCATTATTTATGTAACTCCTTCGCTGGGACTGGCAGGCGCAGAGGCCACGCCCCCTTCACCAGGACCGACGGGTACACAGGCCATGCTGCCTGGTCAGTGGAGTTTGTTCTACAGTTTCAGATTCATTCTAAGCAGAATACTCAATAGCTACATTAATGAATAATAGCGTGTTCTTAATTCAGCGGATCTACACAATATGCTAATATTAGCACTTGATATTTATTAACATTTCCCTATTCTTTATTGCCTCTGAATGGGCCCTTGCTTCTGATTTATGGAGTCTCTATGCCGCCACCTGAGAGGCGAGGACTGCTGTAAGATAAGAAGGAAACACTCAAGATGACCAAAGGCTATACATCACTCCAGATAGCAAACATTCATTACTGCAAGACAGTCTGGAAAAGAAGTGCTGGCTGAACTGCCTTAAGCAGAGCAATTTCTCAAAAACATCAGCATGATAGCAAAAGATGTTCGACATCAAGACAATTGTCCACGATTATAAATCAAATTTACAGGTTGGTTACTATACAGTGTATATAGATATCTGCTGGTTATTGTGCCTGATTAATTTTGTTTTACAGAAAGACCATAGATCTTTTCTTTTTCTGAGTGTTCTGCTTTTTGCTGAAAGTCGAAATGGTGTCATGAATTCCCGCATAACCTCCACGTCACTAGGTCAGTTACACCAAAACTTGGTTTTGACAGTAATTTCACCTGATACAAGATCAAACTGAAGCAGTCTGAGTGCACTATTGTTACGTGACCCTTTTTATGTCTAGGGATATTGAGGCAGTAACATGAGGAAGAGAGGTGACACTTGATGGAAAAGGAGGGACAATTAAAAAAAAAAAACATTACTGTGCACTTGCCCAGGTAGATATTACCATATGTATCTAGGGGATCAATACAAAGGTGGTAGGGGAAAAGAAACCTATATACAAGTAAAGATGTGTAAGGACTATACAAAAAACCATAGCCAACACTAAAAATAGCCAGAAATATATATAAATATATATATATATATATATATATATATATACACATACAATACCTAACCAGGCGACACAGGTGCCAAAGGAAAGAACAAAAAACAAACTAACTCCTAATCTGCCTAGACAAAGCTAAACAAAAGCACATGGTGTGAAACATGCTGCTCACCTAGTGTCTCTAAACAGAATAGTATTCTTATCGTGATATGTAAAACCGCGCCCAGCACTACCTGTCCACACAGTGCGCTGGAGGGGAAAACAAAACGGACTAGCAAAACACTCAGTATATTCGCTAGTAATAAGGCAAGGTTACACAGAGAACAACGACTATCAAAATCTGCTCTCCGTATCTCTTCCTCGGTGGTGCCTTTATACTCAGAGCTCCGCCTCCTTTGGGGAAATCACAACACCAAGTGCATGCATCAGTGGTTCTATCACTGACCGAGGTGCCACCTATGAGCGAATCAGGGAGAGGAGGAGAGAGAAAACAAAGAGGAAGAAAAAAAAAAACAAACAATCCGTGCCTTGCTGGCATGTAACGCTATCTATAATTGTTTTCATTTCAGCTGTTATCTAAAACTGAAATATTCTACTGATATGTATTATTCAATATATCAAGAATCACGTTTATATCAAAGCGCTCATTCTAATACGTCATCGTTTCATCAGAAACAGCTCATTCACAGGGACTAGTGCATTGGACGCTCCACATAATCAGCCTGAAAACAAATGGATTTTAAATTGAAATGAAATTTTTCTCATCTAAATCTCTAATGATGTGGTGAAGTTTTCTGTAAGGAGATGCTTAGTTAACATTTATTTAAGTAAATCTGCCGCATCACACCATCACAACATGCTAATTAACTTGATTTTAGTGTCTTCCCTGGGTAAGGTTAACTTTTTCTATTGTGAAATGACCTTTGGAGGATCAAAATGATAACAATGCATTTTCAGAATCCAGGTTCCTAGCTAAGCTAGCACAGTAAGATATTGCTAGAGCTAAATTTAAATGACTAAATATTAATTTTATACCTAGTCATCTTATCCACCTATGGTTCAAGCCACATCCACTTTATCCCAAGCCCCAATCCTGCTCATTTGTACCACCTGCAGGATAAATGTGCGACAAACTGAATGAGTTGTGTTGGAGAATATTAAACTGTAACAGCCGAGCAGTAATCTGTACTGCATTGTGGTATTTTCGGGGCTCTGACACGCCTGATTCAGCTTTCCCTGATGAATTGGTGCCTTAGAGAAAGAAATAGCATGCCAAAGGACTGATGGGAATTGATAAGTAGTGCTACGTGCTAACATGCAGTGATGGATGGTGCAGGTCCAGAACATGTCGCAGTCGATTGAAGTGCTGAACCTGCGCACTCAGCGGGACTTCCAATACGTCATGAAGATGGAGAACCAGATGAAGGGGCTCAGGACAAAGTTCAGACAGATCGAGGAAGACCGCAAGACCATCATGGCTAGAAACTTCAAGGTAAACTTTTATCAAGTGCCTTCATAAATTAGTCAGTCTCTTCATATAAATGTTTACAGTGGCGTGAAATAAAGCACCTGTGTAATCATAGTGGAAGATGAAAATGGCTACAAACCCAGGTGTGTTCTCCCCATTGGCGTGGTTCTATAGGCAGGTGAGAACAGAGCAATCACACTCCGGAGCAAGAGCATCTGTGCGAGGTGGTCTTGGTCCACTTCCAAGTGAACTCTAGTGAATCAACTCGACTGCGGAAGCTGATTCAAGTGAATGAAAACAAGCCAAAAGGGTCAATTTTGCTTTGATTTGGACTCATATCTATGTGATTATGACAAGTTCTTGTACAATACAAGTTCAATTCAGTTACAAACTTTGTTAAACCTCATTTGCATATAAATAATAACCTTATCAATAAAATAAATTGAATAAAACCTATTACAAAAAACAAATAATTATAAATGAGTTGAAATTATAGACTGAAATGGACCAATAGACTAAGTAATAGAGGAAATAAAATAAAAACAATGACATGATAAAACAGTTACAAACTGAAATATGGATATTAAAACTGGTTTGAAATGATGCATTTAAATACACTAAAGTGAGCTGAGCTTTAGCAGATCTTATTGAGACCAGAAGAACGATCCAGTCATCGGAGCGAGTTTGGTAAACTCCACTGTTCAAGGTCAACACCGATGTAAACCTATAAGAGCCTCGTAAATAAACAGAAACTCATTTGGGCCGCTAGAGCGGTGCACCTGACTTGAGCATCCAGCATGCACTGGTGCGTATTGTGGCTGTCTGTGGTGATAAATCTGAGCTCTGAGTGATAAGCTGAATCCAGAGACTTCAGCATGGTAATGAAAGCATTCCTATGGAGCACAACGCCATAATAAGATCTCAGAGGACAGATGTCTTCACAATCGTCCACCTGCTGTACAGATGGAAACTATTTTTATCTCTGTAAAGGAATCGCTATTGGCTAGCAGCACAGGGTGAGAAAGGGTGTTTTTCTTTCAGAATGAACAGGATCAGTTGCATTATTAAATACATGCATGGTACATATAACGTAACACAGTGAACACACAAGACAGTGCTCGTAATACATAATATAACCACACAATTGTTAATTCGCACATGCATTTGTTTGCTGTCTGTGTTACTTTTTCACCATGATCAAACACTGGTGTGTTTCAGAGATTAGAATGCACAGTGTATAAGTAGCAGTAAAAATATTTACATGGTAGTCTGTCACAGAAATAACAATATTATCACTATAAATTGTGAACAAAAGCGGGCCCAGAATTGAACCTTGCGGAACAACTTTAGTAATCACAAAAGTGTGTATCAGAGATGAGTCCAGGAAACAGATTCTAACTCAGCTGTTTGGCATGTGCATGTGTGTGGAAATCTAATGACACAATGATATTGGAAATAGGCGACAATTTAAACTTTTATGGACATTTGGCTTTGGGGCATTTCCTTTTGGTACTTATGTAAGGGTTAGGGTTTGGTGTAGGCATTTAGCCAATGGAAATACCTAAGAAGATGGTTATACAGATCTGTGTGTGTGTGTGTGTGTGTGTGTTTAGGAGCTGAAGGATCGAATGGATGAGCTTCAGCCCCTGATCCCTGTGCTGGAGCAATACAAAACAGACACTAAGCTCATCTCGCAGTTCAAAGAGGAGATCAGGAACCTATCGGCAGTGCTGACGGGGATCCAGGACGAGCTGGGGGCGTATGATTATGACGAGCTTTACCACCGAGTGATGAGCCTCGAGAGCCGTCTGCGCAGCTGCATGAGTAAACTTAGTAAGTCATCTCACTACATGTAAACTCAATATAGTCATTACCACGATCATTGTCATTTATACACCCAGGTAAAGCAAAAATCCACCCTGGGTGACTGAGTTTAAATTTTTCATTAGAATGTTGGTCTTTTTTACTTTGTTTAACAGTTCTATTACATATATAACAGTATAACAGTTCCTACATTACCCACAATGCCATTCGACTACCTGCTGAAAGAGGTGCAGTGGGATTTAGCCCTCTCTTCATCTCTACCTAAAGAGAGGGATGCGGTGGCGCTTTAGTCGTCTAGTCCTCCAACATTCAAATACCGCTCTTACCATTCTTATTTTGCATTGGTACAACTGTCATCAAAACTGGCAGCCATGAATGGAGTTATGGAGGTTTGGGAGGGAGACCACATCTGAAGCTTCACCTTCTTCCTAGTTAACTAACTGGTAAACTCCAAACTCTCTTTCTCCAATAGTGAGGAAGTTTATATACTACCACATTCTTGTCTCCTCCACCCTGTTCAAATCCAACTCAAGAGTCTTTAAGGGTGGGCATGGCTGTCTAGCGCAAGGCAGAAGCCCAGAACTCCAGCTCAAGTTCTCAGAGGGCTCCCCACTTATATAGTTCCACAATCATTCTTCATTTATTTGAGAGTGTGGTCTGGATTCGTAACAACAGTCAATACTATAAACACAGTCAACCTCATTATGAATGGTGCAATCACTCACATGAGCAAAAGGACCGCTAAACATTACCGCTATCCCCGTCGTTGTTGGTATTACTATCCTTTCTCTTATTACTGTCATTACGCTAACATCATTATCATTTCCCTTCTGTTTATATCACCGATAAACATTGCACTGCCAAATATCATTACCAGAATGACTAACACACACACCTACAACTATTGCTAATGCTTCACACCTCTCAGTAACTACAGGAACTATTGCCCTATTCAAAGCTGATTTTAATACAGTCTCACTTCAATAAAGTAGGTCAGAGGTCACCGAAGCCTTGACATCTAGTCCATCCGTTCATCCATTTTCTCTACCGCTTATCCTACACAGGGTCACGGGGGAGCTTGGGGCCTATCCCAAGGAACTCGAGGCACAAGGCGGGGGACACCCTGGACAGGGTTGCCTAGTCATATTTTAGCATATTTTAGCAGTTTCAGCATGTTGATGTATTTGATGTAATGGTGCGAGTCATGATTTGAGTGAGTTATTTAGTTATTTTGTTGGTTGTATCATTCTTTTATTTTATTATTGTTAGTATTTGTCTTAGCATTTCTTTTTTACCTGCCATTAATCCATTCGGATCTCTGACCATCTACGCGGATGCTTTCTTCATTCTACAAAATTGGATTATACTTTGATGTCGGAGTTTAATCTAAACCTCCAGCCCTGAACCACGAGATCACATACAGCAAGGATTTTACAAGGATTTATACATCAGACCTTGAATTTATA
The DNA here is from genome assembly GCA_037576815.1 of Pangasius larnaudii. Classification (NCBI taxonomy): domain Eukaryota; kingdom Metazoa; phylum Chordata; class Actinopteri; order Siluriformes; family Pangasiidae; genus Pangasius; species Pangasius larnaudii. Next base: position 30,050,466 of record CM074916.1, read on the forward strand.
AATCGAATAGTTTTCACCATATATGCTATGCTTACTACGTACTGGCTTAAGCTGAGCCTGTGCTGCCTCGTGCCATGTCTTGGCCCGTCTACGTTCAAGTAAGTCTCTACTTCCTTGTCGTGTTGCCGTGTTCATATTGCATCAAATGCTGATCACGGTGTCTTCCAGGTAGTTGGCTAATGGGGTATCAAACTATCAAAATGCCCATTTAAACTGTGGCTCTTGCTACAAACACAGCACCCACACATCAAAAACAAGATGCATTCCCTGCTTTTGGATACTGGATCATCATTGTTTGTGTCTGCAGTGTGGCATGGATTTTAGGTTATTAAGACAAGTGCCTAAAGCAGACCCTGAGTGGTTGCATCAATACATTCTGTACTCACCTAAGTCTACAAACGCCAAGTTTGACTTGTTAATCATCTGCTCACTGACCAATAAGGTGATGTTTATCTCCGATGTAATCTTGGACCACATTATTGACTTTATGTGTCTGAATGAAACTTGGGAACAGCCTAACAACTTTAAGCATTAAATCAAGCCACTTCACCACAATATCGATATCTGGATAAACCACACATTACTGGTCATGGTGGCGGGCTTGCTGTTCTGTCTTGCTCTTCTTATTATGTTAAATGATCAAATCTGTACTGACATCATTTGAGTGTCTTGCTTTGAATGTCACTGGACCTAAACCATTGCTGATTGTTTTAGTTTACTGCCCACCACAACGATAATCCGATTTGATTAATAAGCTTTGTAAACTTCTCACCTCACTGAGTTCAATGTGCCCTGCAGTATTGCTTTAGGAGACTTTAATATTCATGTTGATAAAGCTAACTATGTTTTAACTGATGATTTCCTGAATGTCCTGCAGTCTTTTGATTTTACTCAGTAAATTGCCCCACTCATGCTAAAGGTTACACTTTGGATTTTGTGTGTTCATTAGGTATCACACCTCTTAACCTGAGTCACATGGATTTTGCCATCTCCCATTACAAGTCTGTGCTGTTTGACCTGCCTGTTCCCTCTCTAACAAGCAAACACCTAAAACACCACAATATCACTTTAGAAACTTGCCCTTCAGCCCTTAAGAACATGCTCGAGCAGTTTCCTATTTCTCTGTTTCCCGCTCCATCCCCAGATGCTCTGGACATCCACTATAACCACATTGTCTCCACTACCCTAAATCAACTAGCTCTGCTCACAACACATGCTATGACCTTCACTCCTTCTTCCTGGTTCACTCCTGAGTTCTGCTGTATGAAAGCAGCAGGTTGCCAACTAGAACACTTCAGCAGGAAGACAGAACATAGACAGAACATTTATCTCCAGTTCCAGCAATCGTCCATCACTGCAAATGAGCCTGTCTCACCCCCCTCTCTGTCACAAGGCTATACTATGATTTTACACCTGTTAAGTAGAGTTACATTGCTAAGCTGACTAAGGCACCTAAAGCTACCACCTGCCAACTGGACCTGTTGCCTACTCACTTGGTTAAAACATGTCTGCCTTCATTATACCAACTAATAACCAAAGCTGTCAATGCTATGCTTAGTTCTGACTCTGCTTCCACCAACTTGCACTTACACCAGTTCCTAAAAAGCCTGGATCTGCCCCTGAGGAGCTCAGGAACTATAGACCAATTTCTAAGCTGCCTTTTGTTGGAAAGATACTGGAGCCTAGTGTAGCAACCTGTTTGAGGTATTATAGTCTGGGTTTAAGCAGAGCCATAGTACTAAAATCTTCTTTGAGCCCTGGGTTTCACCTGTGAAGACTGCATTTGTTGTTATAAAGGATAAACCAACATGAAGACCAGAGAGCTGTCTATGAAAGAAAAGCAAGCCATTTTGAAGCTGAGAAAAGACGGAACATCAAACAGAGCAATGGGCATAGCCAATACAACAATTTGGAATGTCCTGAAAAAGAAATAAACCACTGTTGTATTAACACCCAGCCATAGAACAGATCGGCCAAGGAAAACAACAGCAGTTGATGACAGAAAAAGCTGTGAAGAAAACCCCAAACAGCCAGTGACATCACCAACAACCTCCACAGGGCAGGGATGAAGGTAACGCAGTCCACCGTTTGGAGAAGACTTCGAGAGCAGAAATATAGAGGCCAAACCATAAGATGCTAACAACTCATCAGCAGCATGAATCAGAAGGCCAGATTGGAATTCACAAAGAAATACAGAGATAAGCCACAAAAGCTCTGGAACCAGGATGAACTTCTGCCAAAGTGATTGCAAGGCCAAAGTGTGGAGAAAGAAAGGATCTGCTCATGATTCAAAACATACAATCTCACATACAAATCTTAAGGTCATACTAATTGAAGCACTACTCGTTATTTATCCCAGGTTTTATTTCATACACCTCAGCTCACATTCAAAGCCTTGGTGTCACATTAGACTCCACACTCTCGTATCAGTCACACATTAAAAACACCTAGACAGCATTCTTTCACCTTAGGAACATTGCCAGGCTTTGTCTGTCCCTTTCCCCTATTCATCAGACACTCATCCATGCTTTTGTTATTTCCAGGCTTGAATACTTCATTGCTGTTCTTTATGAACTACAAGTGCAGGGACTTAACAAGCATAAATATGTGCAAAACTCAGTTGCTAGGGTTATCACCCACACAAGATCATGGGAACACATCACACCCATAGTCCAAAGGTTACACTGGCTCCCTGTTCCCTTCCATATACAAGATAGTTCTTCTGGTCTTTAACTCTCTGCATGGTCTCAGCTCCACCTACATATCTAGCCTCCTACTCACATACACAGCTGCACACATGCTTAGATCCTCCGACACTCACCCGCATGCTGTCCCTTCCTCTCGCCTCCGCACCGCAAGAGTGTCGCCGCCCCTAATCTGTGGAATTCTCTCACTCTCCATCTTCGTGCCTGCACTTACTTTCAGCATTTTTAAAACTCAACTAAAAGCTTGTCTTTTCTGCCTTCTATTTACTCACAGCCAATGATTCGTGCACTCAATTGTATTGTGCCCTTAATTTTTTGATATAGGTTTATATACAGATGCATTTTTCTGTTTTATATTATTTTGCTTACCTTTATTATTGACTGTTTTATTTTAAATTAATTTTTTTTAAGCTTCAATTACTATTATGACTTTATTATTTTATGTATTTTTTTCTTGTAACTGTACAGTGTCCTTGGGTACATGAAAGGAGCTTCTATATTATTATTATTATTATTATTATTATTATTATTATTATTATTATTGAAAGTTATCTCATTTATTATTCAAAGTTACCTCATCAGTAAATATCACAATATCATTGAAAATAAAGAAAAAAAGAATGAGAGAACTTACTTTTCTTCTTCCTGTGATCTTTCTGTGACATGGAATATATGGCCAAAAGTATGTAGGCCATACCTGACCATTGAACATCCCATTCTAAAACCATGGGCATTAATATCGCATTGTTCCCCCTTTGCTGCTACAACAGCCTCCACTCTTCTGGGAAGGTTTTTATTAGATTTTGGATCATGTCTGTGGGGATTTTCCCACTCAGCCACAAGAGCACAAGAGGTTGGGCACTGATGTCCCGTAAGAAGACCTGGCATGAAGTTACTGTTCCAGTTCATCACAAAGGCTCTGTGCAGGACACTCGAGTTCTTCCACTCCAACCTTAACACACGATGCTTTCATGGAGCTTGCTTTGTGCACAGGGGCAGTGAAAAGAAATTCTAATGCTACAGCATGCAAAGACATTCTAGACAATTGTGTCTTTCCAATTTTTTTTGTGGAAGCTCAGATGTCCATTTACTTTTGGCCATATAGTATGTTTTTCATAACCTATAATGGATGACTAGTAGAAAAGGATGTTTCAAGGATGTGATGTTAAATGGATTCAAGATTTTTTTTTTAATTAAAGTGTAGTTATAGTGGGCTAGGACAAGCTGTTTTCAGGAGTTATTCGTCTAAAACATGCACATAGGTTGTTGTAAATTACCTTTAATTTACCTTTGTAAATGTAATATCAGTGTGACAAATGACACTGCAATCATGGATTCCATTAGACTAGCAATCATAAAACTCAGAAATATATTAATAGTCATTCCACCAAATAACCTTAATAAATATATATAACATTTGCTAAAAATGTATCCAGCATTAGAAGCATAAGAAACTGCTTAAAGCACATCCAACAAATGTTTGAATGCATTATTGATAGCTGTGCTTATCATGCCCTGGTCTAGGGGTTTGAATGTGTTAAAGTGGTTTCATATTTCTGTTTTAATATGCAGAACACAGCAATACACATTATCAGCACTGCCATGAAATTGGCTTCAGGAATCTAGTTAGGAGGCCTACATCTTATCGGTGTATTCCATTCTTTCACAGCATGCGGCAAATTAATGAAAATCACAGGACCCGTGACCATAAAAACGTCAGGCACCCGGTTCGGTGCATGGATGACCGACCCAATGGCATCTCCAAGAAACAACAGAGTGAGTCACTCTTCTTTCTTTTGTGTCCCTAATGGTTTAGATCAGTGGGATCTGAGATAATTGGTGGAATCAATAAAATGTACTCTTGTATCATGTGGTAATTGTGGTCCTGTGGTAGATAAACACTCACTTCCTGCGTAGATGGCTATCTCTCAATACAATACAATAGAGCTATCTGTTTATAGAGCTAAATGTCAGCATCAACAAGTCAATAATGCATTATGATTAAAAGTGTTCAGCTGTTCTAGTGAATTAATTCATTTAATTTGAAAAGTTCAATGATGCCTTCATTACACTACCTTCCTGATGCAAGCCTGGGCTTTCTGAGGTAATTCTGGGCTCATCGCTGTCATCAGAGCATTTCCACTGTGTTGTTCTTTGAGCAGGAGTGATGCACTTTTTTCCCATGAAATTAGAGACATTTGTCTAATGAGTGCTCATGAGTTGGGCAATGTAGACTGTTTCTTTCTCTCAACAAACTGCCATATAAATGAATAATAATAAAATTTGTCCTGTGCCTGGTAGATTGGCTGCTACTGTTTGGGATTTGTATGAAGTAGTGTATGTAGTATGTAGTGATGAAAAGAATGTTGATTTAGATATGTAGTCATGTAGCATGAACAGCAGTTCGAAAAAGATGCAGAGGCTGGTGTCATATGTCTCAGAAGAAGCATGTGTTTGCTCCACCCTCCCTGGTTGGTAGATGTCATGTGATAGGGGAGAGTAAGCTAGGGGTGGGAATTAGCAAGATCAAATTGGGGAGAAAATGGAGGAAAACAACAAAAAAAAAAAACATTTGATGTTTGAATGGGTCTACACCCGTTCTTGGAGGAGTCCAGAGATCATACTTAAACAAACAGCATCATGAAAACCAAAGAATTATCAAAACAAGTCTGGAACACAGTTCTCGAAAAATATCAACCAGGGTTTGGTTATAAAAAGAAATTTCCCTCACTCTGAACATCCTATGAAGCGACATTAAATCCATTACTAAAACAGGCCTAGAGGAGACCATCCACCAAAAGTGACTGGGTAAAGAGCAGATTAATCAGGAAACCAAGGGTAACTCTTATCATTATGATACTACCAACATGCTTCACAGTGTAGATGGTGTTTTCAGGGCTTCGATCAGTGCTGGGTTTCTGTCAACTGCAGCATTTTGTGTCAAACCCAATTTTTTTTTTATCTCCTCAAACTAGAGAACCGCATGTTTTCTGAGTCTCCACCATGTCTTTTGGCTAACTCCAAACAGGATTTCATAAGGTTCGACACTCTTCCATAAATCCCAGCATTGTGGAGTGTTTGGGCTGTGGTTGTACTGTACAGCTTTGCCCATCTGAGCTGTGGACCTATCCAGCTCCTTCAAAGTTACCATTGGTCTTTCAGTTGCTTCTCTGACTCTGGATCAAGCACTATAATAAACCCATTTCCAAGGAAAGAAACCAATTCAAAATTGGGTACAGGAAATGTACTCAATTTAATGAGTAAATGAGGATACAATGTGTTGCTCATGGGCTATTTTGCAATGCAGGTATTTGAACTCACACCTGGAACAACTCCTTAACCAGAAAGATACCACTGCCCTAATTTAAAAAAATCTGTTCTTTTGTTTTTTCATGCAGGTCTGGTACATGGACACGTACACCAACAGCAAGGTGGTGCGAGAATACAAATCCATGGCAGAGTTTGTCTCAGGCCAAGAGTCTCGCACATACTACCTTCCATTTAAGTGGGCAGGGACCAATCATGTTGTGTATAATGGATCACTATACTACAACAAGGAGCAAAGCAACATTGTGGTCAGGTACAGCTTTGAGACAGGCCGTGTGCTTGCTCAGCGGGCACTCGAGTATGCCGGCTTCCACAATGTCTACCCGTACACCTGGGGAGGCTTCTCAGACATTGATCTAATGGCTGATGAGATGGGTCTGTGGGCTGTCTATGCCACTAACCAGAATGCAGGCAATGTAGTGATTTCTCGCTTGGAGCCTGAGACATTGGAGCCTCTTAGCACTTGGAACACAGAGTACTCAAAACGCAATGCTGGCGAGTCATTCATGATCTGTGGAACACTCTATGTTACCAACTCACACCTTACTGGGGCAAAGGTCTACTACTCCTATGACACAAAGACGTCCACCTATGAGTACGTGGACATCCCCTTTCACAACCCATACTTCCACATTTCCATGCTTGACTACAATGCTCGGGAGAGGGCACTCTATGCCTGGAACAATGGCCACCAGGTTATCTTCAATGTCACACTCTACCATGTCATCAAAACTGAAGACGACTCATAAAAACACAACAGAGAATCTGTTGGTGGCTGTGCCCGTTTTTTCCTGTTTGCCTGGAACAATGGCCATCTTCAATGTCATGTTCTACCATGTTATTCATAAAGAGTCAAATGGTAAAGATAGAGTGGAGGTGCTCTGGGGCTATGATACCATGTTCTTGTTTGCCTAGAACAGGATTCACCAGGTCATCTTCAACATCATGTGCTAGCACTTTATCAAAGTCGACACAACGGACAAAGAGGCCAGCAGCTATTACATGATTTTCTCAAGGCCATTTTCAAAATTGCTCATCAAAAACCAAGGACATAGAGAACATATAAAAATATAAGACAGGGAAGAAGAGTCCAGTGGGTATCACGGGATTTTCTAGTTCACCTGGAACAATAGCCACCGGGTCTTCAATGTCAAAACCTACCATGTCATCAAAAATGTGTATGATTCTTGAAGAGTGCAGAGGCTATGACACTACTTAATCTCCAGCAACCACTCTATTCCAGTCATGGTCATGGCTGCTCCAGAGCCCATTCCGAAACACTGGGTGTGAGGCAGGAATACACCCATTGCAGGGCACCATGCACACACATTCACACCCAAGGGCAAATTAGCATAGCCAATCCACCTACTGACAAGATATGGTAGGTGGGAAGAAACCGGAGAACCGGAGAAGGAAAAGGAGAGAACATACAAAAATCCACCTGAGGACAACTCATAAAGACAATTTGTAACAAGATGGAGTAGCTTGTTGTCTACAATATGATTTTTTTTCATTCATCAAGAGCAAGGGAAACCAAGTCATCTTCAAAGTTATACTCCAGCACATCACTAAAACTGAAGACCGATTAAAACTTATTTTCTTGTTCACCTAGATCAGGGGTCATCAACTAACAGACCATGGTCCAGATGCAGTCACATCAGAAAATAAATGAAAAATAGGCCATAGATTCCAGTTTCCGAAAAAAATATAAAAAACTAACTAGCTGTTGTGGCCAATCACATGCATTTATGCAAATGATTTAGCTGAAGGCAGCTCATTTGACTAGCTACAGGGTGAGGGACATTAGCTCAGAAACAAGAGCATTTTCACAGTCTAATTAGTGAAATGACTAAGAACTAATTGCTACTGGTTCAGCATTAAAGTTGAATACCCCTGATTTAGAGAGACAGAGCATGCCGTCTTCAGCGTCACACTTTACCACATCATGAAAACTGTGGACGATTCATACACACACTTTCTATATACAGGGAGGACTCAGGCCACTGCGGCATGATGTTCTTGCTCACCAGGAACAATAACCATCATTCTCCAAACTAAAAACACTTGTAAAGACACAAGCGGTAAAGGCAAAGAGGAGGAGCTCAGCGGTTACAATATGATTTTATTCTTCTTTTAGAGCCACCAATTGATCTTAAACCACATTATCATCAAATCTGAAGAAGAGAAAATCAAGCAGAAGGAATATGGTGGATAAGGACTGATAAATAGAATGATAAATGGAAGTCATTGCCTTTTTATTTGATGAAGAGCAAACAAAAAGAGACAAATGTAGTAACAAAAAGAAGTAATGTTCTGGTGAATAAGTGGACAAGAACGGCCAGAATGAATGGCCATGAATGAACGAACGAATGAATGGCAAACAGAATGAATAGGATGAATGTTGTAGAATTCTTTCAGTTCTCTATGCTGATGACCTTGCCTTACCTCGCGCCATTTAGTTTCGTGCAGTTGTTAGATTTCAGAACGCTTTTTTTTCTGCATGAATGCTGACCCTTTTTTTTTTTTCATTGTAATTTATTATTGTCCTAGTGTTAGAAAGAAAACAGTTGTCTTGTGGAATACGTTTTAATAACCAAGTCAGTCCTATTTGGCAAGAAACTGATTAGGTGTTCATTTGTATAAAGCATCACAACCTTCTTCTAAATATGAACCAAATGTGAACAATTGTAACCTTTTTCACCTTTTGTCTCTCAGAATTAATTGTGTAAATGAAATACACTAATGCCCAATTCAGATGGTTATACTTTACACATTTTAGTATACATGAAGTGGTCAGGGGCATAAAGAAGAGTGTGTGACAGATAAAGTGGAAACGATGAAGGTTATAAAATAAGGACTATTTTTTTGCTGAGTCTTGTGACAGGCCGGCTCTCTGAAATCAGAAATTGTCACGCGTTTCCTTTGATGACTTTGAGTGCGGCTCTTCTGCAATTTCAATCAACATGAAAGGCAGAGGAGCAGCAATGATTGGAGTCCCTTAGCTGCAATTTCTTCCTCTCATGTTGGTGTCAAGATCCTCTGTCTGCCAGCACAAAGGGAATTTAAATGCTGCCCAGCAGTTCAGTGGGAGAAAATGGCAGCACCTCTGGGAGTTCGTTTATGACTCCACCACACCTGTGCTATCACATACTAATCACCTTCACTTCACACACACACACACACACACACACACTTACACAAGGCCTTATTACCTTCTGTGATTTTTTGTTTTATATTTGGTTAAAATAGTTGTTTTTTCTGCAATTTCTCCACCAATTATAGTCGATTGTTTTCGTGACCACACCCACACCAGTTTCCCTTTTCCATCTCAAAGCAAGGGAAGAACCAGCTCATGAATCTAATCAAGCAATCACGCATAGGTCACGAGTTCACTTGGTAATACTAAGCTATATTTTCAGACGTATGAAAATTGACGCATAGTTGTCCTGATTGGTTTCCTAACTGCTACTTTTGCAGATGGATCTGAGAATTTTCTCTTTCCTGCAGTGACATGACAGCTGCTTCCGAAGCAGTTAGTGGGAAATAGTGGAAGCAGAACAAATCAAACGGCACTCCTGGCTCTCATTTTCAATTCCACAGACAGCAATAAAACCCCACAGTGAAGGAAAAAGAGGAAAGCAGCCATGAGCCCTCCACCATTTCTTTCCCTCTGAGTATTGATATTTGCCATTGTATGTATGTTGCTCTGTCTGAGAATGTGCATTATATTTATTTTCATACTGCAACACCAAAATATTGATTGTGCAAATTTGACTTACAGAAAAATTATCAAATGTATATGGAGATGTGCCAATATTGTTAACAAGCTGTTTTTTTTTATCACAAACCAGAAATTTACAATGAAAGCCCTAGCGTATGTCAGTGCATGGGTCGCATACATGCTAACAGCATAATGTTTGAATTTATAAACAACCAGCTGAGTGTAAAAAGGTTTTATATAACTCCAACAAAATTATCATATTTAAATATTATTTAGTATATATATTTAGTAGATCTGATATACACTATATGGCCAAAAATATGTGCACCCCTGACCATCAGACCCATTTGTGAGCCTTCACCAAACTTACCAAAAAGTTGGAATCACAATTGTATAGAACGTCTTTGTACGCTGTAGCATTACAGTTTCCCTTCACTGGAACTCAGAGACTCAAACCTGTTCCAGCATGACGATGCCCCTGTGCACA
>CM074916.1:30091921-30106598 GCA_037576815.1 Pangasius larnaudii
TTCAACCTAAATATTACTGACATATACCTTAACATTTTTACATAATTGTTTACCCATTTTCTTCCAATTTGGTCACTGCCAATTCCCACCCACTATCTAGCTCTGCCCTATCACACAACTGCAACTGCTTAGGATGAAGATTAAAACATGCAACTCTGCCCCAGATCTTAGAGAGCTGCTGCTCATGGGACGTCAGAGGGCAGCTGATAACGCTGACTGTCCCCTTCTGCATACAGCAGCAAAAAAAAAAAAGTTCACGGTTGGCTAGTGTCATTCTCTTTAACTCTCTTGGAGTCCATGAATGGCTGTGTCATTATTGGGAATTGAACCTGTGATCTCCTGACACTACTACCACTATTGAAGTAGATCTCTCTATGAAAAGAACTCATTCAATCTCATCACTCTATCCTTGAGGATCCTCAGGCTGCTACTTTTAATAAAGCCATATAACCTAAGAGAGGAAGGACTGGGTTCCTTAGCAATTTTAGGAGCAATTTTCATCCTGGTACCATGAAGACCTCTTAAGTCTTGAGAGCCGGAGACGTTTGGGTGCATGTGTAATGCCTCTTTATGTAGACTAATCCCAGATTCACTGTCGGAATCCATAACACGGTTGATTAGAAATCAGCATTAACATGAGCAAATGTGTACTCAAGGTCCAAACAGGTAGGTCGAGCTCCTGAAAACACAAAAACCAAAGAGCTATTAACAACTAGCTGCACTGCTTACAGTTCATTGGTTGATTTCTAAATCGCTTGGACTTGAAACCTTTTCTGAAAGGGAAATGCTCTGTTATGGAATTTACCCAGTACCTTAGAAACCAACAAACAAGCCTGTATAATTGTTTAGAAGATGAAGTTTTCTGTACAGAGAGGTTTATTTAACATTTATCAATCAGAGGTAAATCTGTAAGTTTAAGTTTATGCTTTGTGGTTTCTCTGTAACAAACCAAGAGGCGTTGGTGAGGGAACAATGTTACAGCAGTTAATAGCAGCTGTAATGTAAGTGAGAACAGGAAATAAATTGTCAAAAAAGTTACACATAAAAATGATTTAATCATCATTGTTGGCATTCGCTTTAATTAGCTACATAACTATAGCTACAGTCTCCTCTGAAAGTATTGGAACAGCAAGGCCAATTCTTTTGTTTTTGCTATGCACTGAGGATATTTGTGTATGAGATCAAAAGATGAATATGAGACGATAGATCTGAATTTCAGATTTCAGTTCCTGATATTTACATCTAGATGTGTTAAACAACTTAGAACGTGGCACCACTGGAGACAGACCACCCCATTTTTAGGTGAGCAAAAGTAGAGGAACAGATAGTCTTAAAGAAAATTAAAGTAAATGACACTTAATATTTGGTTGCACATCCCTTGCTTGCAATAACTGCATCAAGCTGGCAACACATTGACATCACCAAACTGTTGCATTCTTCTTTTGTGATGCTTCTCCGGGCTTGTAGCAAAGCTTCTTTCTGTTGTTGTTTGTTTTCTCCCTTCAGTCTCCTCTTCAGGATGTGAAATGCTTGGTTAAGGTCTGGTGACTGAATTGTCCAGTCTAAAACCTTCCACTTTTCCCCCGATGAAGTCCTTTGTTCTGTTGGCAGTGTGTTTTGGGTCTTTGTCTTGCTGCATGATGAAGTTCCTCCCAATTAGATTGGATGCATTTCTCTGAAAGTTGGCAGACAGAATGTTTCTGTAGACTTCTGAATTCATTCTGCTGCTATCATCATGAGTTACATCATCAAAAAAAGATTAGTGAGTCTGTTCCAGAAGCAAGCCCAAGCCATGACACTACCTCCACCATGCTTGACCGATGAGATCGTATGTTTTGCATCTTTCTTTCCCCACACTTTGGCCTTTCCATCACTTTTGTAGAGATTACTCTTGGTTCCAGAACTTTTGATTCTTATTGCTGATGAGAGGTTTGTATCTTGTGGTATGGCCTCTATATTTCTGCTCTTGAAGTCTTCTTCGAATGGTGGATTGTGAAACCTTCTACCCTGCCCTGTGGAGGTTGTTGGTGATGTGACTGGCTGTTGTTTTGGGGTTTTTCTTCACAGCTCTCACAATGTGTTTGTCACTGTCATTCTGTCATTTCCTTGGTCAAGCTGTTCAAGTATCTTCAAAATGGCTTGCTTTTTTTCCATAAGCAGCTCTCTGGTCTTCATGTTGGTTTATCCTTTTTAAAAATAAATGCAGTCTTCACAGGTGAAACCCAGGGTTCAATCCAAGAGATGACATTCAGGGCTATTAATTGTTTAAACAATCAATCTAACAGGGCACACCTGGGCAACAAGAAACACCCATCAGTCACATGTTCTGGTATTTTTTAATCACTTAAAAAAAGGGGTGGGTTCAAACAGAAGGTGCCATGTTCCAAGATGTTTAACACATCTAGAAATCACGAAAAAAATGAAAGCTGAAATTCTCATCTATCATCTCATAATCATCTCAAACCTAAATGTCTTCAGTGTAAAGCTAAAACAATGGAATTGGCCTTGCCATTCCAGTACTTTCAGAGAGGAATAGATTTGTTAGTCAGACCTAGACAGCTGTTAGAAAACTTGTGTTTCATCTGCTAGAGTACAACAAAATGGACATTAAACAATCAGCATGAGCTATTAAACATATTAGTTTACACTTTCCAGAATTTTGCCCTGCACATGAGGTCAAACCTCTCAGGAAACAGATTCTCCAACCTTTTGGAATGTTTGCTGTAGCATGATTTCAGTGCCCTCTAGTGGTGAATGTAATAACTATACACTGCAGTCTGATGTAATTTACATGGATTATGGACCATTTCTCTGAGTCCACTAGTGTTAGCGTTATTATTGAGCATTATTCATAGTTATCTGTGTATCCTCACTATAGTAACTGTATGATGCTTAGCATTCCTGACACTAGACACAAGAGTGGTGTGGTAGAGAGAGAAAGTAATAAAGAAAGCCTTTACCATGCCCTTGAAAGTTGTAATGAAATGTACAGAACTTTCAGAATTTCCCCTGAAGTGTCCAGATTGCCTGAAGTGAAAGACAAGCTCTTTTAATCTCCATTTTGCTCCTCCACTCTTCCTGTCCAGAGCAAAGGCGGCAAAGAGCACGTACATCTAACTTCAGAGTCATGAGGGATGATTCTACCTGATTGGAAAGTCAATGGGTCCGTCCATCCGTCTGACCTTGAGCAAAATCGCTCAGCTGTCTCTGTGAGTAAGAGATTGGACGAGTCTTGAACAGAAAGATCTCAGTGTGAAAGAAAAGAAAACTTATAGAGAAATGATTGCTCATGTTGCTGCTATTCACATGCTAATGAGAAAGTTAAGTGTGCTAATCAGGCCTGTGTGTGCCTCCTCTATCCTCTCACGAAGAGCACAAGCGTGGGAGAAAAAGTGGCTGTTGATGTGAGGGTTTGCTGATATTTGGACACTGCAATTATGCTAATCTTTTTTAGATAAACTTTGAGAAGCCCACAATGTCTGAATCATCCTGATAAGTCACACAACATGACATAACAACTCTGGACAGAAAGGCTATATTAAAGAGCTAGTTTACTTTGAAGCTCAGAGCTAATGTTTTGCTAATATTTATCCAAGTTAACTAGCTAACTAGCTAGCGATTATCCTGGACTGTAGGTTTAAGCCTTATTAACATTAAATTGGTAACCAAAATTTGCTGTTTTTTTTTTTTTTTCCCAAAACCTTTTTCTCTCATATATTTGAAAGGTGGTCTGTTGTTAGTGATTTTTTACAGCCAAGTTAGATGACTAAGTACTCCTGGTTCTCTCACTTGGCTAAGTCTCTCTCTATAATTTAGAGTAATGAGTAGGAAGAAGAAAACGCAAAGACAAACAGGTAGAGTTTCTTTCACATGTTTGAATTTATTTTTCAGTGAAAATGTACTTTAAATTATCTTTAGAATGTCCTTAATGTTTTCCTGCTGTTAGCATGGAAGCTAGTTACCCACATTTTGTGTATTTGCTAAGCCTGTACTAAAATCTCAACCCTGCTGCTCATTTAAGAACAAAATATAGCAAATAAACCTTGTAAATGAACCTTGAAAATTAAAATAATAAAAAAAAGTTTAATTTAAATGAATTAGAAGGGCTAAGTAGTACTGCAATAGTGTAATCTGAATCAGCTCTGTTGACACCCCCCAACACACACACATACACACACACACACACACAGTGTATATATATATATATATATATATATATATATATATATATATATATATATATATGTTCAGCTGTTGTAATGCTGATTACTCCCATCAGACGTCACTGTTTCTCCAGGAATGCTCTGAGCTACACTGCCGCATGCTGATATGTTTATGACTGCAGTCGGCACGCTGGATCGCTGCCACGTAATCTTCGCTTACTGGGCTGAGCCCAAGTGCCTCTCTTTCCCTTCGCCTCTCCTCCATCCTCCCCTCCTCTCACTTCTCTAGCGTATGAGACAAAACACTCTACAGCTCAGCCATCCGTGCTAACCATTAAACATTACTGGGTTTAGCAAAGTTTTTAATGGAACACAACATAGATCAGACTTTTACATTAAGCACCAAAAGGTTTTTTTTTTATATATATTATTTTCTATTGTTTGGAGTAATAATGTAAGTCCTAGCCTTTGGTATATGAACAAATTATATGAAAAAGATCTAGACACAATGTTCTGGGGTTTCAGGATTATTGGTTTATTTGTTTAAATTAACAAAATGGCTCCCACACTTATTATTCAGCAGATTATAAAATAGCACTTGATCCAGCACACCCTATTATTTTACTTTATTTTTTAATAGCTTGTCGACAGTTACTCATGCGCACAACTTAACGAAGTTACACGATACTATTATGAGGTCCAGAAATTGTGTGTGGGGGGCATGTAGAATATTTTATCACACTTTTAATTCACTTTTAATTTAGCAAAAAATGTTTAAAGTCAATGTTTGTGTTAATTTGATGCACTTTCCTGTAAAGAAAACATGACCATGATTTGAAGGATAAGCTAACCGAGTGCGAATCTGCTACGCTTACACCTCACTGTAAGTGATGTTCATAATTTTATTAATTTGTCCTCAAGATAGATGTGTCTCCTCTCATGTCCTCCATACAAAATAAAAAACATTTTTGTGGACCTTAAAGAGACTATGTTATTTGTTAATTAGTTAATTAGTCACAATTATGTATTTAATATTGACTGCAAATGGCATTCCATAGATATTTTAAAACATAAATTTGTCATATAATCGCAAATTGCAAAGAACTGCAAAGCAAAACGTGCAGTTTGTGGTTCGTTAAGAGCCTGGCTTCAGCATGTCAGATTTTTAATGTGCGGCTTAAGAAGCCGGCATAGACAAACTAACACCATCTGCCGAATATCAATATCTTTTGTATAGATGGTCATGGGGAAAATCCAGGGGATTGTGTCTGTCTCTAAAACTTTTTCCCTTCCAAGTGCCTTTCTTATTATTTGCACTCCGAGCTCCAGACGATTGTCCACAAACGGTGAAGCCATCGCTACAAACACTATTTAGTTAACTTTCCCGTGTCAGAGTTATATCACTTTGCTCACAGCTGATTGGTCCAAGTTGAGTTTGAGTTCTCTTGCCCAGAATAAAACTTGCTCAGGAGCAGGTTAGCCATGTAGTGCAAGTTACCATAGTGATGAAAAATGCTTACAAACCAATCCACTTTGTTGATACTGAAAAACTAAGCGCATACTCACCTGGGTAGCCACCCAAACCAGCTTGATGAAACAGGCCTCTGGTGACAACAGGCTATACACTACAAAAGCTTAGCTACTACACACACACACACAACACTCCTGACTTAAATAGTGGTACTAATTATGAGAAACTGTAGCGTAGGGAGAATTGAAGAGTGTGCTGGTATTGTGTGGATGCAACCTCCAGCATGTGTCCGGTCAAAACACTTCACTAGAATATCATTGCAAATAAAGAGGCTTTTTAAAATACTTCACACCCTCACAATCAAACTCGTCAATACTGAAGGACGCTTTAGGTCCATTTGTGTGTGGTTTCAGAATTAAACAGAGAAATGAAAGTGATAATCAGTCCACTAGGCACATTGTAATGCTAACAAGCTAACTAGTGTCAGGACTGGGACTTGAACTCTGGTCAATGGTGCAAGAGTCAGACATGCGATCATGTAGCCCAAGTGCGCAGATGGACTCAGACGGGGTGGAAGTTCAGACAGTTTAATAAAGTCCAAAATCCAAAAATGCAAACATTGCGAAAGGCAAAAACAAGAAACAAAAGGTTATCAGTAGGAAAATCCAAAGAAATAATTCAATATAAAAAGGTAACACAAAATATCTCATACTCATAAATAATCTCTGATTATTACATAAATAATCTCTGAAGAGAAAAAAGCAAAACTCACAAAAAGTTTTACAAGTACAACAGGCAAAAACTAAAGAAACTTCCATGAGCCACAAAAAACTGGCCTTAACACAACTAAACACCAAGCGAGGAAACTAACGAACAGGGCAACTTAACTACACACGAGGAAATGAGACACAGGTGGCAGTAATGACACAATCAACAGACAGAGGGAAGACAACATGGGAGAACAATGGGGGCCTCTAATGGCCAAACCACAACAAGGCAGGTCCAGAATCCTGACAAACTAGCATAGCAATACAATATTTAGGGCTACTATGATGATCGTATTATAGGGGAAGCCCCCACTTAGCATTCAGAATTATACCAAGTGAACATCGAAGTATACAACTATAATGCAACAAATCAGTATTTTTCACAGATTCAAGTAACCAGAGCACATAAACAAGTATACAGTCAAGTTATAGCGTACAAAATGTTTAAAGGTTTATGGAAAGGTTTAAAGGTTTATGGAACGCTATGGTAGAAAATAAACAGGTGAGTCTGATGATGAGGGCAAGTGATTTACTGGTTTTAAATTTACCTGGGCATAGAACCTGAAAACTTAAAACTTTTTCCATTGACGCTGTGAATTACAAAATAGGATGCAGATATATACCTGTAACATGAACGCAAATACATTACAAACAATGTGCTAATACAGACATGACAAATTAAAGGGAAAAAGTCAAATAAAAGAAGCAGAATAGGTTAATGTTCCTCGACATTGCTTCTGACACACCTCTGGATCTGTACTGGAGTGACGAATGCTGTTCTTCATGAAGTTATTCCCTCAGCTGGGGTTGTGATGATGGAGGTCGTGCGCTGTCCAACACTTCTCTCCAAAATCTCCCGTAGGTGTTTGAGATGTGCTGATTCTGAGGGCCATAACATCAGATTTACATCACTTTCATCTTCCTCAAACTAGTCAGTGAACCCCAGTGGATGGGGCGGAGTCATCCTAGAAAAGACCACGCCTATCAATATCAGCATAGAAATGTTCCATCATAGGATAAAGCTGATCAGGAACAACTGCAGGAGTGATTTGTAGTGAGTCTGCACAATAAGGGGATGAGTGGAGACCAACCAGCTTTCTTTCTTTCTTTCTTTCTTTGTTTCTTTCTTTATTTATTTATTTATTTATTTTCCTCTTTTCCTCTTCTTTCTGTTTATTTTAGGTATTCTTTCTTTTATTCATTCTTGATTTTTTCTGTCTTGCTCCTTCTTTCTTTCTTTCTTTCTTTCTTGTGTGCAAAAATAAATACTCCCACACAGCATGGCAGTCATTGAGTTTTCCTTTATTTTGCCACGTGCGTGTATATGTGATTAAACTGAACCTCTGTGCATTCGACACATCTTTAAATCTTTAGCTCTCCATTAGAGCGACATCACACTCTCCCGCTTTGCTGCGTGACAGTTCTGCTGATCTCCAGGCCTGCAGTGCTTTTAGGCCAAATTACTCTACACGCACACACCCACACACACACACACACACACACACACACACACATCCTGTTGTTCTCCCCTCAACATTCTCTGATTCTCTAATTGAATTAGTTTCCGAAGCTGTGCATCATGATCTGATGCCTTCAGGAGCTACCGTTTTCCCAAAAGTGGATTTTTTATAGTCATAGCAGATATGAAGCACAGGTGTGATGAAGGAGCAGAACGTGAGTGATCGCTGTAAGCTAAGGCTCTAGCGTCCTGCTAATGATGTCCTTATAAAGGCTAATCAGGACATCATGTACTCTCAGAGGCACTGAATCCTGAGTGGAACAGTTTTAGACCATCAGCTCAGAGACTCACACACGATAAAGGACAGAGCATAAGGTTTAGACGGCTCGAGCTGGACGCTTTCTCAGTGCCAGGATGAAGCAGGTAGGATTTAATATTCTCACACTGATCATGAAGAGTCAGAGCTGAAGAACCAGTTAGTATTTTATTCAGCAGTTTAGCACATGTTTGTGATTTCCTGTCCTTTCCTGCATTCCAGACGTGCACATATATAGTTGCTTTAATGAGGTTATGCACTTAGGATCGGCAACTTAATTTCAAAAGTTACGTCAGTATTATTCAGGGACATTTCCTTGTGTTCGGGTTATGCTCATGCTCAAGAAGATTTTCTGAGCTCTTCATTCAGATTATTAAAATCACTTGTGTGCAGTTCACACCTCCAAGGTTGCTAGTTTTTTTTTTTCCTGAGGAGAAGCATCCAAGATCCTCGTGATGTAGTCTATTTTAATCGCCCTTTTAAGTTGTGACATTGAATATCTCTAAAGAAAGCATAGTGTGAAGAATAAGCTGACCAAGCACTCATCTGCTACACTTGCTTTAAAAATACTCATATCACAAATATGGTAATATCACACTTCTTATATAAAATGATATTGGCTTATATCAGTTATCAGTCAGAACTGTTAGCTTCTTAAAACTGGGATCAGTGACAATATTTTCACAGCAATGCTAGAAGCACAGACAGAATGACAGACCTAACTGATTCCTCAAAGAGAAAATTTGGTATTTTGAGGATCAGTTTAGGGGAATTTCTCATTCTATAAACACTGAGTTGCTGCAACACATTTCCCAGTCTGTTTTACATTGAAATGAGCAAATCAGCAACATTCTGTCAGTATGCTAAGCAAACTTTATGTCTGTGTTCCTTCAGGTGGAGATTTTGGATGATAAAACCAAAGAACAGCTGTGTTTCCTGGGCAAGGTAAGCAGAACCTTCTTATAACAGCTCTTGTTCTGTACTGCACATTTCAGTGTTGCTCTAACACACTAAATCCAGGTTATTAAGCAGTTATGAAATCCTTTATGAGCTACTTTGGGCATGTCAGGAGTTCAGGAGGAACAAACACAGGAGCTAAACTTGTAGAAATACTGACATTAAATTAATAAATATGTCAAGAATTTAAGTCCAATTTCACTATGCTTATAGTTACATTCTTGCATTTATTAACACTACATGTGTTAATATGATTAAGCTTAAGCTTATAACTTAAGCTGCATTTATAGTTTCATATAAACACTAACATTCACCACCATTTTAACATTTATAGAGAAAAAAAAAAGCTTCGGCAGAGAAATCACCAAACTGCTGGAAAAGCTGGAGTAAATGGAATTATTATTTATATAGAGATATATATATATGTGTGTGTGTGTGTGTGTGTGTGTGTGTTTGGTTTGGTTTGGTTTGGTTTGGTTGGGTTGGCGGGGGGGGGCTTAGTAGTTAGCACTGTTGCCTTGCACCTCCGGGGTTGGGGGTTCAATTCCTGTCTCTGCCCTGTGTGTGTGTGTGTGTGTGTGTGTGTGTGTGTGTGTGTGGTCACCTTCAGGGGTTTCAGTTTCCTCCCCAAGTCCAAAGACATGTGCTGTAGGCTGATTGTCATTTCCAAATTGTCCATAGTGTGCGATTGTGCACCTGTCGAGGGTGTCCCGTGCCTTATGCCCTGAGTTCCCTGGGAGAGGCTCCAGGCTCAATGCAACCCTGTGCAGGAAAAGTGGTACAGAACATGGATGGATGGATGGATGGACGGTTTCTGGCAAAATATATTGTGATGGTATTCTGTGGCATATGATCGCGATATCCCACCAGAAATGGAACTGACCATCTTCGGGTGCTCCAGCACAGCTGCCTCTCTGCCTTATTATTTGCAGCTGGCACTAATGATGGGTTGTGGCTAAGAGAGAAAGCTGCGGCTTCCCCATGTTTTCAGAGATGGCTTGCTGATATGCTCTCCATCTTCCATCTTGAAAAAATACATTTTAATGAAGCAAAGTCCGTAAATTCAATAAAATGTTTTTTTCCAAAGTCGGGGGCCCCTTCCTCCAACATTTACATGGCAGCAGAATTGAAACATTTTTACATGTTTGTGACGGTATGATCTTTTATTGTGTTCTGTCTCCTTGTTTACATGATTTATGGTCCACTTCTGGACCCCAAGGATTTTGAAATGTGCTCTGGCTTGTGTCTGTTCTTTTGTATGCTGTTTGGTTTCCATTGTTTTCATATAAAAATTAATAAAAAAAATAATATTGAGCTTTTTGAGAGTACTTTTATTTTATCTTAAAGCCCAAGCTTAATGGGCTTTCTTTCTTTCTTTCTTTCTTTCTTTCTTTCTTTCTTTACTCCACCTTTCTTTTTGTCTCTCTTCTTTGTCTTTCACATTATTTACTATATTTGTGTGTGTGTGTTCGTGTGTGTGTTAGCAGGTTGAGTATCACTCCACTATTGGTGATATTAAAGGACTTTTTCACAGAGTGTGTAAGTCATTGTTAACATTTCGTCTCATTTTCGTACTACCCTGATTCAATTCAACATGGACTTTGTTTTCAGTATAATATAATACACAATCGCAGCGTAACACATAATCGCAGCATAATACACAGTCGCATCATTATATACGTTTTAATTTAAAAATAAATTGTATATAAAATGTATATCCTGAATTTATATATTTCTGTAAAGCTGCTTTTGTCCACTGTTAAGAGCGCTATACAAATAAAATTGAATTGAATTGAATTATACACAGTCGCAGTATAATACACTGTATTTCTGTGTTCACTATGTTCCTGTAGAGAAGCTGTATATGTATTGGATGATTTCTGTATTTTTCCCTAATGAATTTCAGGCTGTAATGCTGGTATAAATACATATTTATGGTAAATAAACACGGTATGTTTTTCCTTCCTTTATTCCAGATCCGCAGTTTTATCCAGCAAGACAAGCACTCAAACTCCACCCCAGTGAGAGACACACACTCTCCCATTTAAATCAAAACCTGCTGATAGAAGAATGAAATAGTATAATTAAATTTGTGCATGGAATAGACAATAATTGTCGGTCTGATGATGTTAGAATTTGATATTAGGCGGATATTAGAGTTGTATAGTGCGTTTAACACTGTGTGTGTGTGTGTGTGTGTGTGTGTGTGTGGATTTTAAGAGTTTCTCATGTTATATGGGTTATCATCGTCTAACAACACTTCTATAAAAAGACTTTTAGGTCACCTCTGAAGCAGGTGTAATAAAGGTCATCCCTGAGACCCGTACAGAACGAGCTCGTATAAATGACTTGCCTTGTTCCAGTTGAGGTCTTTCAATCCACTGAGGGATTTTTTTACAAGAGTTTCACTATAAAGTGCTCTCGTTTTACATTAACTCGGCTCCTACCTCGGCGGTGAGTCATATGAAAACCACCGCATTTCCATAATAACACAGAGATTCGAACAAACTCAGCTCAAGTCAGGTCATTGTTGTAGATGCGTACAGTGAGATGAAACCACGCAAGTAACAGCTCATTTAAAGACATGTGTAATCGTTGAAATGGTAATGTTTTCTGAGAACAGGAACTTGTTTCACAGACTTTCCACAATATTAAATGCAACTATAACAGATAAATACGAGACTTCTCATATTTTTATGTGAATATTCTATAAGGGGTATTTCAGAAATATTTTTATTATTTCATTATTCTCTTTCTTGCTGTCTAGTTTATCAGGCAGAGATGTGTTTTCTCCTTTTACCCTCATCAGTAATTCAGACTTTATAAATAAGCTTACAGCCTGCCAGTGCCCAGTCAGTGTTGTTTGGACCTCATTTGCATACTGGAACATGATTGGCTTGTATATTTTATGACTCAGTAACACTTCAGTCTGTCCATTGTGAGCGATGTCAGTGGATTTATGCTTTCAGAATCAGCCGAACTCCGAGACGATGAACTTTTACAGAATTTACCAGTTGGCGCGACAGCCACGCTGTATTTCCAAGACCTCGGCCCTCGCTTTGGCTGGACCATGGTACGACCTGGAGCATGGCCTAAACCTGTTTACTTCCTGGTTCCACTTTCAGCTCCAGCTTTTATTTGCTCTTAATAAGTTTGTTTCTGTTGTAATCATGAATCTCGGGTGTAATCGTGTATGATGGGTAAAGTGTGTGCAGTGGGATGAGATTGTATGCTGTTCGTGTGCAGGTGTTTCTGTCGGAGTATGTAGGACCGCTCCTGATTTACCTGCTCTTCTATTTCCGACTTCCCTACATCTACACTAATACACACCCCCTCACTCCACCAGGCCCCCACCCTGCGGTCAGGTACACTGTCTGATACATTATCAGCTAACAGTGACTAACATTTTTAATAATAGTGCTCTGTGATCATCTGTTTCACCTCCTTTTTTTCCTCTCTTTCATCCTCTGTCTCTCTCTCAGTCTGGCATGTGTATGTCATTCTCTCCATTACATTAAGAGATTGATGGAGACTGTATTTGTGCATCGCTTCACCCACGGCACCTTGCCTGTAGGAGTCATCATGAGGGTGAGTACCAAAACACACACCCACACACACCTAAACACAACTAAACATTGCTGAGTGTGTATTTTGTTCCTGTTGTTCCTTCTATAATTGGTTCCATACTTCATTGAAATCTGCTTCGATTCCAAACACCAGTACAATGTGTAACACTACACAACGCGAAAAGATCCGGGGAAGTAAATACTTGTGCACACACCCGTTTTATTCCAAAATCCACAATTTACATTTACAGTGATCGGTCATAACAGGAAATCCACTGAATAACATCGATTATCTCGTTACAGTGACATCTGTCAAGGGGTGGGATATATTAGGCAGCAAGTGAACAGTCAGTTCTCAAAGTTGATGTGTTGGAAGCAGGAAAAATGGGCAAGCGTAAGGATCTGAGCAACTTTGACAAGGGCCAAACTGTAAGGGCTAGATGCCCGGGGCAGAGAGCCTCGATGGGTCAGAGCTGTTTTGGTGGCACAAGGGGGACCTACACAATATTAGGCAGGTGGTTTTAATGTTATGGCTGATCGGTGTACATTTTTGGAATTTGGCAGATGCTTTTATATTTTACAAAAGTGCTTTGTAGTCTCTATCAGTAAATGCATCCTGATACTGGTTCATGCTAGGTCAGGAACTAAGAATACTATTAGACTAAAAAAGGTTAGTACAGTATGAATAACATTCAAGACAAGATTTTTTTTTATTTAATCACAAAGTGACAATTTAAGTACTTGGTGAAGAGGTGGGTTTTTAGTCTACATTTGGAGACTAAAGCTATTTGGACAGCCAGAGGAAGTTCCTTCTGCCACTTCGGTACCAGGACAGAGAAGAGCCTTGATGCAGGTCTTCCTTGTACCCTGAGAGATGGTGGGACCAGTCGATCAGTGCTAGAGGATCAGGGAGAGCTTGGTGCAGAGTGGGGTATGATAAGTCTTTCAAGATAGTTGGATGCTTGTCCATTTTTGGCTTTGCAGGCAAGAATCAGTGTTTTAAATCTGATGCAGCAGCCACAGGAAGCCAGTGGAGGAAGTGTAGTAATGGCGTGATGTGGGAGAACTTTGGGAGAACAAGTCAAGCTGTTGCATTCTGAGTGGAGGCAGACCTGCAAGGAGCAATTGCACTTGTCCAGTCTCGAAATGACTGAACAAGGGACTGAACAAGCACCTGAGTGGTCTCTGGGATAGACATGGCTGTATCCTCCTAATCTTGTACAGCATGAGTCAGTTTAGCAATGTGAGAGGAGAAGAACAGTTACTTGTCCATGGTTACCCCAAAGTTGTGTGCAGTGACAGATTGTGAGAAACATGAGTGTCTGAGGGAGGAGAGGATGAGTTGAGGGTCATCAGCATATGAGTGGTATGAAAACCCATAGGATATAGGATATAACCTCACCAAGAAGTTAGAAGAGGACCCAGCACTGAGCCTTGTGGGACATCAGTGGAGAGTCTGCATGGAACAGATGTAGATCCCTTCCCGTCACCTGATATTCTCATCCCTCCAGGTAAGAAGTAAACCACCACAATGCCATGTTATGAACTCCAGGACTCATGAGGATGGACAGAAATGTCTTGTGGTTGACTGTCAAATGCTGCTGAAAGGTTGAGGAGGATGAGAACTGATGACAGTTTGGCTGATCTAGCAACATGAAGCTTCTGAGTGACAGCCAAGAGCAGTTTTAATACTGAGACTAAATCGATTGAACTCATTGATTCTTTCTTTCTTTCTTTCTTTCTTTCTTTCTTTCTTTCCCATACTAGCCCCCTTTCTCCTCCCTTTCCAGCTTTTCCCTCACCTTTCACTATTTTATCCTAACAAAATGTACTTGTTGTGACTGAATGGTGTGTGTGTGTGTGTGTGTGTGTGTGTGTGTGTGTGTGTGTGTGTGTGTGTGTGTGTGTGTGTGTGTTATTTTAAAGAACTGTATGTATTATTGGGGTTTTGCTGAATGGTTGGCATATAACATTAATC